>OVAP01004137.1:0-15155 GCA_900406295.1 Aurinia saxatilis | reverse complement strand
TTGGTCAATGCTTGTTTAATCTGATTTCTTGAATTGTTTAAGTTTGCTTTAAATTGCTAGTCGTTTTTGTTGCTCTTAGGTTCGTTTAGTTTAATGCTAGTTTTAAGTTCGTTCTGAAACCAAAAACCCCTTTCGATTGCTTTAGATTAATAGGAATTTGATGTGCCTAAAGAGTTAGTAGTTCTCCCAATGTGGATTGATCCTTAAACTATGCTATGACTCCTAGACGAGTTGTGGATAGCGAAAGGCTTTGAAAGCTAGACACAATTTAGTTCTTTCAGTCTTCTCATCCGTCGACCTTCCTCCGCCGTAGCTACCAAACTGAAATTTGTGTTTTTATTTACTTATTTGAAATTTTTTGTGTTTTAATACATACAAGAAATACATGTTCAAGACCAAATTATACTACAAATTTTATCAACTATGTTAGTTTGTTTCCGCATGTTTGATAATACGCGTAATTGAAACAATCATGTGTTAATTCATTTATAGTTTTAACAATACGTAAAAAAAACATAAAACTAATTTAAACTCATATGATCTATTAATACAAACGAAATCCTAATATATGTACCCTAACAGATAAATATATTAAAAAAAACCTTAATTTAAGACAATATGATCTATCAATACTTCTAATATAAAATATAAAATTCAATAAAAAAAAATCTTGAAACGAAGAGAGCATAACAGAATTGCGAATTTTAAATTGTTTAAAATCAAAATGTCATGCATAGGTAGTGAAATGTGAAATGGAAAATGTTTCAAAACATTGACCCCAACCGAAACATGCTTTTTGATCACTCTTAGTCTTCATCGTCAACAATGAATTGCAAAGAAGGTAGTGTCTCATATTCACCAACAAATTCTTCATCCTCATCTACATAGATGACAAAATGTATTCATAGTTAGTATTCTCATTAAACCATGTAATTTATGAAAGACTTTATGTTTAATGCTTACCATTTTCATATGCTTCAAATCCCTTAAATCAATTGCGACTGCAGATTAATACTTGAACAAATTTTGGAAGTAGACGGCTTATATACTTGTTCAAAATCCGAAATCTTATATTCAAAGATGATTCAGAAGCTAGTGTGGTAATAGGGATGTTTAGCATATCACAAGCCATATAAGCTAATACTATATTTTTTTTTTTAATTATCTCTCCAATACTTTAAGATATCCAAACTCCCACAAAACTCCACATCCAATGGTGGTTCTTCTAGATACATTTCCAAAATGTACTTCCCACTAAAAAAAATGTTTTCTTTGCGAAATGTGAAGAAATCATGTATATATTGAAGAAAAAAACTTTATAATTCATAATTTTTTTATTAAAAAAAAATCAGAAACAAATTCATCAAATAATTCTAGAATAAGCAGGGTATCAAATTAAGAATTTAGGATAAAATTACTTACATTGTAATTGCCAAAACTTCCTCTTTCTTCTTCAGCGACATCTCTCTCAATCACACTCTCACTTGCTCTTGAAGGGGATGTGGAATTTGCCTTGCTCTTATATGCTTTGAAAAGAATGTTTAGTTTACACCGCAAATGTTCAATCTTCTCATGAGAAGTATCCTTGTCAAGTATTTGGAAACAAAATACATCAAGTGTGAGCTTCATCCTCGGATCTAAAATTGTAGCCATTACAAAAATATCACTAACTTCCTCCCAATACTTTTCAATTCTCTCATCCATAGGGACACTCATTTCCCTGATCGTATCATCGCTGTTGTTCTCATGGTCTTTCAACAAAATTATGATCTTCCAAACTTGCATGAAGTACATGTTTGAAGTTGGATATGTGGAACCTGAGATGAGACGGTTAATCTCATTAAACGGCTCAAAAAAGTTACATAGCTCCTTTAGTTGATTCCATTCATCTTCTGTTAGTTTGTATTTGTAGTTTTTGCCATCGATGACCTTGAGGTTAACAAAAGCAGCTCAATGCTTGATAGCTAGCATGTTGTATATTGAATTCCATCTTGTTGGTACATCCAATATACTACCAACCTTAGTCTGTAAACCAATAGATTCCACACATTTAGCAAACAAAATCTGACGAGCTTTAGAAGGTTGAACATACTTGATACTTTCTCATGCAAAGAAACACCAATCAATTTTAGTCCAACTTGAGCAATGAGATTGAGAACATGTGTTGAGCATCTCACATGAAAAACTCTCCTCCACACAAGAAATCATTATGTAAGACTAGCTGACATTTCATAATATCCTGCATTGTGTAATTACTAGTTGCATTGTCTAATGTAATAGAATACTTTTTTTTTCAATTCCCCATTCCTTTATGTCTCAAGCATGGCTAAATGCCTACCTCTATGGGGAGGTGATAGAGCACATAAGGCGAGATCTTGTTGTTCAGTTTCAAGGTTGTCAGTGTAATGTGTTGTCACGCACATGTACCCCTAATTGCAGATCACGAATCAGATGTGAAACTTATCCTTTCAGGTAGGTTAGCCAACTCCCTCTTTAACTTCTTTGTCTCATTCTCGTAGAACTGTTTCGGCTTATAAACTTCACATCTGCATTCAAGCACTTCCAAGTAGATCTAACCCTTTCATATTCAACATAAGAAAATGGTAGATCATGTTGAATAGTAGACAAAACTACCATTTCACGAAAGACTTTATGATTGTACTTCCTAACTTGCAGTTTTGCTTCTACATTGACCATCAATTGGCTGATATCAACATTTCTTTGCTTCAGATGGCATTAAATGTGAATCACTTGCAAGAGAATACGCACAAGTGTCAACGAAAGAAAAAGACTTGTAGAAGAAACACAAGAAATGGATTTTCAAGATCAAAAGAAACAAAGAGATCAAAGATTTGTCGATCAAGGCATAAGACAAAAGAAAACTTATAGATTTAGTTGGATCTTTGCTCTGATATACCATGTGAAAACTAGAAGAACACTTGGTTTATTCATTAGGTTTACGACAGTTTATATACATGGAAAAGTTGGCAAAGTCCTATATACAAGAAAAGGAAAAATTCCTTAACCCAAAATATACATATCTCTTCCAATAAAACTCGTTCAACATCTCAGATTTAACACTGTACACGGGTAACACTACAAGAGAATTAATTGTATTGTGGGTGTAAAGGAAAACAAAAAACAAAAACAAGAAGCAAAACTATAGGAACGTGTTTTGACTCTTCTTTTTTATTTGTTTTTTTTCTCAGTAATAAGCGAAGGATCTTGAAGAGCCACCGACACTAACCCCCGAGCATGCAAAATTTTCTGAAATAAAAAATATTTGATTGTGGTATTTAATTTACATGAGTATGGCGTATCTCATGCCATCACTAACCATAAGATGGTTGACTTCCGAGCCGCTAGCATATTCACCGGACATCCACAGTCCATCTGTTCCGTTGACACGTGGCAGTGCAAAGCACGAGATGATCCGCATGACAACGGCGTTCCCATCTCTTCTTTCATGCTGAGCTACAGCTACTCCTCCTGTCCCCGTCGACGCCAAGTCACTTTCGTCAGCCACGCGTGGGCTCTTACGAAGATTCTGGAGGTTGCGCCGGAGTACCGTGAGCATCTGAGTCATCTCCGATCTCAAACTTCTCAATGAGTGTTGATGAGAGATGTTGTGACTTTGGAGAGGGGACCCGTATGGGCTTTTTTTATTTAGTGAAAGATTGATTGCAAGTGGGCAACTTGGAATTTGCTTTTCATTAGTGCCCACTCTTTATCATTCATATTTGTTTTCTTTTACCTGTATACCTTTTAACTTCCCTTTTAATTATTTAATTTTCACATTACTTTCCTTTGTTTGGGGTTTGGCAACAAATAGGAAATCGTAAGTCAAATTCCTTTTCCTTTCCACTAAAATTACTTATCTTATTAATTAAGTCATATGAAACACAAAATAGACGATCCACAAATATTGTTCCAAAAACAAAAAAAAAACAGAAATTTTGCTGCAAATCAAACAGATTTCCGAGACTAAAAACGACAAAAGTTAGGATCCAAAACAATTAACCAAACAAACAATTTCGGAGCACACTATGATTGTAATACAAACATGACCAATAAATTCCTTAGCTCGATTAGATATTGTGATAGTGTCGTCGATGTGTCACCACTGTGTTTGAATCTATAATAATGCTTAAATGTTGACCTTTTGATAAAAGAAAAATTTACCTTGCCCGCCTCTATAATTTACTAAGATATTATCGTTTAAGTTTAGCTAGCTATACACATAAAAAAAATAACATAAAAATAATATATTAAAGATTTCGATTTTTTCTAAGCCCTAACTCGCATTCTTAACTATAATTTATTAAGATATTATCGTTTAAACTTAGTCAGTCATACACTAAAAAATAACATAAAAATAATATATTACGGATTTCGCCCTTTTCTAAGCCATGTCTCGCAATCTTAACATGTGTTTTTTTTTTTTTTTGCATAAATCTTCGGTAGTGAATGGGGATTGTGGTTAGTTCAACCGCATAGCAAAACTTAATGTGTTTCTCCATCCGCGATATTATTATTTTGCAGTGTATTTGACACTGTTTTATGTGAATCACACTCATTTCGGAGTGTACATTTTCACTATGCAAAGCGAACCGCACCCTCATTTTGTACGTATATTCCGTTGCCACCATTCATAATCTTTATTTATCTGGTATTTTTGTATTAAAATGAACTAAATCCGGATTAGTCTAGTTCTATAATATTTTGTGAAGCCACCGTATGATTATTGTGTGAGCAAGAATTCACACAACCATAATTTGTCTAATGAAACTTTTAGGGATCGTCGGTTCTCCTATGAAAAAAGATGAAAGTGGGTCGTCTTTATTAATAAGAGATTGAATTCTCGAGCTACAAAGGTTCTCATAACTTTAAGATTTCAAGATAATCTGACTAAGACCTTAGATCCTATTTTATACTCCTAACTAAACCTCCTTAGGTTGAAGTTTTCCTTTCTGCCACTAACCTCCTTTTTCTGTTGATAGAGTTAGGATGATTTCTAGTTCCTTGATAGACTATATGATGATTTTCATTTCGTCGGTAGACTTTAATTAGTAAAGTTTCCTTTTATTTGATGATAGTCTCAAGTCTTCTAGCTCGACGATGCATGACTTTTTTTTAATGGATTTTATCTGGTATGAATGGTGGAGATGAGCATGTGATGAAGGTTTGAGTTGTCAACTGAAAATGAGTGTTAATGGACACATATAGTAAGACAATCTCATGGGTGGTATTTCATTGATTGCATGATTAATTTGATTTCATGAATCACTAGGTCTCATTGGAACTAAGTTATTTAGCTTGTTAGACCATCTCCATCCATAAGCAATCCTTAAGATTGCTTAACAATTTTTAAGTAATTTATATAACATTAAATCATTACTAGGATTGCTTAGGAGTTATTAAAATTGCTTAGCTAAGCAATTTTAGTAGTGTTGTTTGAGTAATTCTTTTATTTTTCTTTTATTTTTATTTTTATTTTTCTAAGCAACTCCATTAAGCAATATCAATGGAGGTGCTCTTATGACCCAAAAAATGGTATTGAGTTTGTTTAGACTTTATATTTTGACAAACCTAGTGTACCATTTTTGTATGTTTCTCACTAAAATTGGGCTAACAAAAATAAAAGAACACAGATTTATCGCTTATTTGTACCTTTCACAATTTTATTGGTTGTTCGATTGAATTAACTCTTAGGACTGAATTACCCCTAACAAAACGTAGGGATTAGCAATATATATATACCGTGGTCTCATTCATATTCATCTGACATTTTCTGCACAGTTAAGCCTATGCCTAGGCACCTGCTTCCCATTAATCTGTCATTGAATATATTGGTTCAATTCTTAAAAATGTGTATTATATATCTAGAAAATGTCTACAGTCCTGAGTGGACAGATTCAAAAACCAGAATTTTGCATATGACAAGAGGAAAGGAAAAAAGGGTTGACACTAAACAGCATGTGTTGTAGTAGAACCAATTAATTTTTCTTCTTCAAGTGAAATCTCACCCATTGGATGTGATTTCGTAATCTTGTTCCATTCATTCTCTACTCTGAAAAATATCCACTGAAAGCGTCTTAACATCTCCATTGCTGTAATTGTAAACACCGTGATGTAGTTGTGCCTCAAATGTGCTGATAATTTGTATGTCCATGCGCATCTCAGCACCAGATTGCTTCCTATCACCCAGAAATACACCTGCAAACTCATAATATTTGTCAGTTTTAAACATCGCAATATGATGTAAACACAAGGGGTTTTGCACTGGAAACGAATCTCACCCATTGCCGGCCATATAACAGATGTGATAAGTAACTTGGACGGCTAAACTTGAATATCTTAGTGAAACCGCTGCACAGCAGAATGATGTGATGTGGTTATGATATGCAAAAAGAATGTAAAATATTGATTAGTGGATAGAAGGAAGATAAGGTTTCAACCTATTACCTCATGTCCCAATCTCGGGTTACATCCCAGTAGAATGAATAAAGTGAGTTGATGACACTTGAAAAAAGCCAGAGAGGTCGGTAAAACGACGTCCAACTCTCAGGCATCACATGATATTTCAGAGCAGAAAGGAAAATCACAGGCACTGCTGTCGAATACTTAAGAGCTGAAAAAAATTCATAGATCATCTATAAGATTGATGATAGGAATATAAAATCTGTCTAAATGATATGGGACAACTTAACAACAATATTCATAGATTGTGCTTTTACCATTCAAAAGAGATGACTTTTCCTTTGTATCCTTGTATTGTCGAAGACATTGCAAAAGACGACAAATGTAGGGGAAAACAAGAACTAAAGGGATTGCAATTTGATGACTGCCACAGACAGCATCAGCTTCAAACCAAGCAATTGTTGCGACCTAAAAATCCAGGAAACCTCTTTAACCCAATATAATCCATCATTTAAGAACAGACAATACGGTATGAAACAAGTGCCAGTTGGATAGACACCAGGATTCCATAGGTTGATCAGAAATAAACTAGGAGGGAAGATTTTTAAGTAGCAGATCGATCAATTTTTCTAAATCATAGGAAAGAATGGAACTAGGTCCTCTAACATAAGAGATCAATGTCAATAACGAAATGACTGAGTAAATCAACTACCTGTCTATGCACCATCCGGCAGACGGACCGCTCTAAGTCGGAAAATACCTGCACATAAATTACCCGTGTCAAACATGAATGGGAATCTGGTATCAACAGCATAATAGTAATCGGCGCCAAATAAAATGCAAAAAGAGAGATGTGGAACCAATTCAAATTATTGGGCAAACAAAAAAATAATCAGTAACAGTACTATTACCAATATCCTACTTATAAACCACATAATTATTAGCAATTATTAAGTTCTCTCACATAATTATTTGAAATTTCATACCTTTACCATGGAGGTCAGAATATCTGCCAAAAAGAAGTCTGGAAATGTGATTGGCTGCAAAACAGAAATCACATCAAATATCCATGCTTAAACAAATTTATAGAAAAAGTCCAATATAATGAAGAGTTTGAACAAAACCTACACAGCAATGATCAAACATAACACTTTATACCAGCTATCAGACAAAGAAAGATATTTGTCAATCGCAGATTGAATTTCAATGAATAGCTGTTTATCACTTTACCTGCAGTGGGAATGCTATCCTCCACAATGTTCTCAGCAGAAAATATCGAGTTGACAAGTAGAAAATATCAAAGGGGAATACCAGAACCAAAGCAAAAGCAATGTACAGGAGGACCTACAGGCAGTGAAAACGTAAACCTTAGATATACCTTCGCAGATCTATTTGGCATGCAAACGAGGAAATGAGCTAGAGCAGTTAGTAAAAGAAAAGATGATAAGAAGGTCATAAGCCAGAGAGCAGATGCTAACCGGTTGTGAAGCAGCCAAAGATACTTCCCCATGAGAATACAGATAAAGATATGCTGTCATGCTAGTTGGGACAATAATTGTCATCCACATGCTACACTGCAGCGAAAAATCACAAAAAAGGAGAAAAAGCAAGATCCAAATACTATCTTAGAACACTCCGGAAATAGAGTAATTTGTCTAGTGCTACAGTGGCAATGTTCATATCAAAGAAACTCAACAAAAAAATGTAAGTACCTTCCACATCTCTCTATGAGTAAGGTGGTTATGATCAAGATCAAAGACTTTGGCATAATTGACACTTCCTTGAGAGAAGACCCATAAGTTCACTCCCCAGAGCCAAACCATCATAGTCTGAAGTATTCAAAAGCATACAATCAGAAAGCAAAAGAGGTGTAAAGGGCTAAAAAGAGAGCAAAACTCTCAACTTACCACGAGAAGAAGAGGGTTGTAATAAAGAAATGCTTCGTACAAAAATAAATCCCGAAGGTCGATGCTCATTCTCATGACTGAATCCCATCCAATCTATTCAAACAAGATAATAAAAGTCGTCAAATGTATTCAAATTTAAAAGAAATGACTTAAGAGCAAAAGAGGTTACCTTGCAGCAACATAACGCCCAGAAAAGAAACAAAACAACCTGGGAGAAGGAAAAAGCTTGATCAAATTTATACAGAGATATAATCTGTAAATTTGAAAACAAACCTTAAATCGCCAGAGGAGTACTGGAGAAGGCACCATTGTTGAAATATGAAGGGGTGAACTCGAACCTTTTAGGTCACCCATTTCTGATAGAGGCACGCTTACAGCACCTAAAGATAAACCCAAGCAGGAATTAGATCTCTTTGTAGCAAGATCAGATTAGCATCTACAACATTAATACGAACATGCATTGGGCTTACCAGGATCAACGAATACAGATTTGCTACCAGATTTCCGAAGATGAGGACTGTTGGAAGAGATTGTTGCGGGATTTTCAAACATGACCAGTGTTTCATGATTATTGGGAGGAAGACAAATCTCAAAGGAGTTTATAGAAAGCAAATCATCATCCGCAGATCGATCGGAGGGTTTCGCTGCGGATTTAGATCTTCAACGCTTTTGAGTAGATATTAAGCGAAACACTCAATTCTTTTCCGTTAGGATTTAGACTCTTTTTTCTCTTCAGTTTTGCAACTTTAATACGGGCTTCACTAAAGCCTCTCGGCCCACCAACTAGTTATTGAACAAAAGGAATACTATGAAATTGTTATAAATGATATGAGAAAAAATGGAATTATATATGATAACTTGTGATCATGCCACCGCTTGAAGACATGCCGAGATTGATTTTTCTTCTTTTCCATAGATGATTAATTTTGATAGAGCTTAATAAATTATTATTGTTGTTGTTTTTTATTTTTGTTCTTGTGTTGTGTGTATTAAAATTAAAAGTAAATTAGAGAAGAGAAAAGAAGTAGAAGAAAAAAGATAAAAAAGAAGAGAAATTTATGAGAGAGGTGTATTTGGTAGAAAATGGTAAAAATGGATTAAAGCTCATTAATATATATGTATTCTAGCTATGATGCTCAATTGGTTATTCATTTAATATACTCACTTGTTTTGGTCATTTGGCCTAATATCCCATAATTCATCTTGTTTATTCTTTTCTTTTTTTGTTTGGTCTCAAATCATTCCAATTTATTATCAAAAATATTGGAGGCATGTAGCCATACACAGATAAAGGTCCCCTAACCAGTAGGTAGGTAACGAGCACAAATGAAAAAATCGTAACAAAACATTAAAATTTATATTGATGTATTCAGAGAGATTTGATCAGCCAAACATTGTGGACCATGACGAGAAATATAAGATTGGAATATATGGTGATGAAACACTTGCTGCTAGGCGTATAGCTACTTGGTTATAGGCTTAGCGAGGATAACTTGTGAACTTGACACCGCTTGAAGACATACCAAGATGTTAGATCGTACAGCCCGCACATATGGAAACTGGGTAAGGTGTTTTGTCGCATCCAAAAGTTGTCAGAGACTTCGAATACGATAGAATGCAGATAGAGATCTTTAAAACGTTGGACTGTCCATAAAAAACCAGAGAGCTCCGTTTGAAATCTAGAGCTCGAAAAAGGTAGAGCATTGCGTCCATGAAAGAGAGATGTGCTGGCATGGTCTCTGAGAGAGAATCAAACCTATACCACTTAGGCGATTGGAATGAATCCAAGAGTTTGCTAAGTTGCATTTAAGCATAGGCTGAATCGGTTTGAGCTAACCTCTCATCGTTTTTGTTGTTGTGTCATCATGTGGATAACCTTGTATTGCTATCCATGAATCCTTATCTTGTTTTACCCTTCATATAATTAATTCCGTTGTCAACATGGTAGCTTCAAAAACAAGTGCATTGCGAGTGATAGTGATGATATTTTACCGCTTTTCGATATGATTTTTTGGTGTTTTGAATAAAGAAACTATTTGATTTGAAACATAAACTACTGGATTTCATATTTTTCTGTTTGCAAAGTGTTTTTGTGAAAACAATGCATTTTAGGTCATAAATGGGTATTTTCTACCAAGTCCAATAAGTACAACCGATCAATCAAGAGAAGATAAACACAAATATTTGGATTCTCATCCANGAAGATAGCTACGACCGATCGATCAAGAGAAGATAAACACAAATATTTGGATTCTCATCCAAATCCTCTTCCTGATTTATCTCGGTCAACATCTCGACCCTCTCCACTATAAATACAGAAGATTGAAGCCCGAGAGAAACATCAGAAAACTCTCTAAAGCTTCCAGGCATCCAGGCATCCAGGCTAATAGTTTACCAGTTTCTTTACTTTTTGTTTTGATCATTGCTTAAGGACGAAGTTTGTAATCTCTCCTCTCCAGAGAAGCTATTCTGAACCCTGTTTTAATACAAACAATTTTCATTGTCAACATGACTACTTTCACTATGTCTGAGTAGTCTCATAGTTAGGAATATGGTTTTGCTAGGATGAATCATGGTTTGGTAGATAGGCAATATGATTATGTACTGAGTAGTTTATAAGTTTACTTTCATATCAGATCTTAATACAAATCTTATGATAAATCTGCTACTAATACACCACTTAGAGTAAGAAATCTAGAACTTGATAGTGAAAGCTTTACTATTTATAGTTTAGTAGGATTTGATTTCTTGAACTTAATGCCTAGATTGATTGGTTGATCCGCCCACATGTTCTCTTTCTGAAAAGATATATGTTAGAGTTAACTCGGATACCAATTAAACTAGACTGGCTAAGCCTGACCATAAGGATAGTCAGTCATTTGTGATTTCAACTATATAGCCGAGACTAGGATTTACATAGTTACTACCCTGAATAATTCAAAGTGTGATCCTCTGATGCATTGCCTGACTTCCTAACGCCTTTTATCATTGAACTTTCTCATGTTTCATTTTTTTATAGTATTTTTAGGCACTGGCTGATCGACCGCATAATCTGCCATCGACCGAAAGGTGTCTCAACTGATTGATCAGTTCATACGATCGATCGATCGTAACCAAAAACTTTCATTTTGCTGCTTAGCTCGAATGAACTTGGACGTGCTACTGTGTACACTATGCTCTATGTTGATACGATCCCTACTATTGCGATACATGTGCGCTTGCAGGAAATATTTTGGGAGAAAACGAATCCCCATCAAGTTTTTTGGTGCCGTTGTTGGGGAGCAACAGTAACCACTAGCATAACAATCAAACTCCAAACTAAGCTTTTCCCTTTATTTCAATTTCAGTAATTTCAAATTTTGTTTTATATCTTTGCNCTAAGCTTTTCCCTTTATTTCAATTTCAGTAATTTCAAATTTTGTTTTATATCTTTGCTTTTTTATTTACTTACTCGAACCATGGAACGTAGGAGGATCATCGGAAGCTACGATGGCCTGAGGAGGACATTCACGCAATACAGTGGCCCCTCTGCTCAGCAGGAAATCCATGGCAACCATTCTGAGCCCATGCCTACAACTCTATCCCTTGTACCATACCAGGCCTATAAGGAAAAGCAGAGGAGGTATTTGCCCTCTCGCCCCTCTCATTCTGAAGGCAATAACAAAAGAATTGAGGACATGCTCGAACACATTCTCTCAGAACAGAAACATCATCAAAAAGAGCTTGACACCCGGCTGACCAACCTCAAAAATGATCTCAGCACAAAGGTGGGAGACTTGGCCACTAAGGTGCGAAACATGGACGATCAAATCACTCATCTTGAAGACATGGTCGTCGCCAACACTAGGGACCTCCGAAAAAGGGGCAAGGACATCCATGCCATCAAATTTTATGCAAAGGCAGATGTCGGAGCCCTGGAATACATGTTGGAAGCAACAAATGGTCGCATCAACATGTTAGACTTGAGAACCTAGAGGCGAGGTCCAAATCTGACAGTGAAGAGATCAAAGAAGGAATCGACGAAGGGCTAAAACCTGTCTACAACGAGATAATGGGCAATGTCAGAGCCATCAACACACTTGAAATGAAGCTCATTGAGACGAGCAACAAAATACAGAATAAGGTGGATCACTTGGACGAGGCGCTCAGAGAATTCATTGCCAGACAGGACGCATTCAAAGAGGTCTTTAATACCAATGCTGAAACTCTGAAAAGTTTTGTTGGATTATTTTATGGGAATAATGCTCCAGAAGCTCTGTTACCCTTGACAGTCATGAAGATTGAGAAGAGTCTAGAGACTCGAATCGACGATCACAGAATGATGCAATCGATCGATCGACAGAGGAAATGTCACAAGGAGACATGGAGACAGAAATCGTGCACATCAACATGCTCGATTGGATGCCAGAGGGAGAAGACTCTGAAGACTCGGGAGAGGAATCACCATGCTCAGAAACCTCCATACAAGTAGGAGTAAGAGAACTTACCGAGAAGCAGAATGAGGTACTTTGTATGAGAGGTCAGGAAGATTCCTCCAAGGCTTGCATTCACTGATGTTATGAAGACACATCCCTTACATGAGTATATAGAGAATTGGCCTCTGGCTGACATACGAGAGCTCTTTCTCAAAATAAAAAAGGAAAGCAAGCCCCAGTTACGCATGATCTACAAGAAAGGCGACCCAGGAAGGTACATCCTACCAATCACTATAAATGGTACATGGCTTCCAACTGCATTGTACGATACAGGATCTTGCATGAGCATGATGTCAAGGAAGGATGCATACTCACATGGGATTCAGGATTTTGAGTCGCTCACAAAGTCCATCATGCTCGCCGATGCATCACAAGGGAATATACTGGGATATGTTAATGATGTCATGGTACACATAAACGGATGCTTTATGCCCACTGACTTCTTGATAATGAATACCGATCAGAGATCAGAGGCGCCACTGATACTTGGAAGACCATTCCTTGCCTCTACCGGAGCTCAAATCGACATGTTGGAGAAGAGAATTTTTCTAGCTCTACTCAACAAGAAAGTCTTCTATCCAGCAACGACTCAAAACCTCCCAAAGCTGAGAGACGGGAGAAGGGTTGCTTGAACCAGGTACAAGAAAAGTCTAAGATGCTCAAGTAGCCCCGAGAGATCATACGTCCTTGATCCATACCCACCGGAGAACTAAAAATCTTCAAACCATGTCGAGCTAACCGACTTTAAGCAAAAGCGCTGAATGGGAGGCAACCCACTGGTACGTCTTAGAATAGGTTTTATTTTTAATGTTTTTGTTCGTGTCTCAGGAAATATTATTAAAGGATTCAACCATGAGGATGCATAATCGATCGATCGCCTTAACAACAATTGATTGATTGTCTGCAGTTTACAAGCTTCATTTCACTATCTACATGGAAAACCAGAGGCCACTGATTTGAATCAACTGGCGATCCAGGAGAATGATGCGTGCTTCAACACTAATCGAGAGAGAGTAAAAAATCAGGAGAATCACGTTGTGGTTCGATCGATTGATGGCTGCATCGATCGATGAAGACTCAGAGTGATGAACACTTCCTCATTTCAGAACAGCAAATGATGATATACTGATGTCGCCAGGTACAAATCCTCTCATATTCCCTGTAAAGTCCTTTCAATTCCAATAAGACAAAGAAAGTCATTCGATACACTTGAAGACAACGAGGTAACCATCTTTCATTTCTATTTGAATCAATTTCAATTTTCATTTTGCTCTCATAGCTTGTCAACATTGGGGACGATGTTATTCAAGTCTGGGGGGGTATTCCTCGTTATCTAACTCGTTTATTTCTTTTGACGCACTTTTACACCCATTTTTAAAAAAAATTATCGAGTCAAAAGCGTCTTATTGAGTCAATCCAGGTCTGGAACAAGGACATTACTCACAACTGGACTGCGGCCTAGTGACCATCTTTAGAAGACTTCCCCAAGGAACTTGTTTCAAAAACCCCATACTCAATCTTCCCCAGCACATCTCGGTTTGCACGTACTTTAATAATTCTGATTTCCGACTCTATTTTATTTGGACCTAAACCGGATTATAAATCTTTCTTGCTAGAGGTATTACACTAGGAAAAACAAATCTATTCAAGACTTCTTATCCACTTTACCACTCTCTTGCTGATCCTGAATGGTCAACTTATCTTAAGTTGCTACCACACCCATAAACCTAACCTCTTTTCAAACCCCATGCAGTATATTTTTCTTTCTAGTCTTATATGCAGTATGTGTAAAACGGCCGGAGAGATGAAACCAACGCAATTTTCCAATCACCCATGAAGAGTGGCGAAAATGGGCATGTACGATCTTAACACATGCATGAAGATTCAAGGAGAACGTTTCAAGGCTGATTTCCCTGGTAATATTTCATCAAAATCAAGGTAAAATTCGTGCATTGCTATATATGGTGAAAGCTTTCAACAAAAAAAAAAAGAAAAAAAAAAGAGCTTTATGATCCATACTTGTTTAGCAAAAAGGCCAGGGAAATCAGGGATCAAAGATGAGAAAGGTGGAAAACATTTAAAGGAGTCCGAGGATGTTCAAAAAGACTTTAGATTCCTTCGAAGAATCTAAGTCTGGGGGAGGAACAAGCCGAGCTAAGGAGATCTCTCTTGTTTTTTTTTGCAAACATATCACATTTCTCTTGAGTACGGTAAACCCTAAACACACTATCCTCACCTCTAAATATTAGCCCCCTCTCATTACACACCGAGCCAGTTTTACCTAGCCGATATTTTCTAGTAAGAAATCTCACGCAAAATAAATGAATGTAGAGAGTCAGAATTTCGGTACCTT
>OVAP01004136.1:0-15155 GCA_900406295.1 Aurinia saxatilis | reverse complement strand
CCAAAGCCCATTTGTCAACACAAAGCCCATTTGTCAACACAAAGCCCATTTTTCGATCGGCACAGCTCTTTTCCATCAATAAACTTTCCAGTCGTTTAGATGTGTGACCCTATAGGATCACGTGATGCTGGCAATGAGTTCTCATAACTCATAAATCATGAGCGGCTTCTAGCAAAGCATCATGACTACCCAGTTCACATGACTATAACAATCTCGATCCTTAACAACCATGTTTGAGTCATACAGTGTGATTTCAGGACAACTTTCCTTCACCCTCGAGGAAGCAATGCAAGTTTGGTTCCTATCTCGCCAAAGACCCTAGTTTTCTTATCTAGGATTTAAAATGTTCCCTTTGCACTCTATAAAACAGCAGTTGTAACAAAGTTTTTTTTTATTTGAATAAATTTAACATTCTTTCAAAAAAAAATACTCGAGTTAGGTAACTAGTTAGTATAGTTTCCTATGACATGTAATTAGTGCTACACCTTTTGATGAATGCTATCTCTATCTGTTCTTGTGTTTGCACCTGATGTTTTGTAAAAATTAGTTTGGGTCATACATGTATAAACAATGTGTTATGGTCATTATTTAAAGTAGTAAAAACTTATGTGGTCACTTTAGTATAAAGTAAAGATTTGGGGTATAAATGTTATGAAAAATTAATGTGTGGATACGTTTAATAATTTATAATTTGATGAAGTGCCGAATTAGAAATTATGTATATATAAATATATGGTTATGGTCCTCACAACAACTATAACCTAAGAAATACAGAAAAACTCTATGCATCCCATCAACAGAGATCTACAGCTTTTCTGAGTTTGTTGTGGAAGAGCCTAACCAATCTCAAAGCTCTAAGGTTTTTCATAATCCAGACTCATAAGCCTAAGCATGAATCAATATGGTATGCTTCCGCTTCAGATCTTATTATTCAGAAACTGACATGAGTTTATGATTTTAGAAATGAAAAAAATATTAACAATTTAAATTCGGATTTAATTATTAAGTGAAATTTTCAGATTATTGAATCTGATTTTTTTATAAGGTTCATGTTTAGAAAAGTATTCTGGAATTTGTGGTTTAGGTTTTGGAACTAGATCTGGAATTAATACATGATTAGATCTAGTTGGTAATTTTTGGATTTGTTTATACATAAAGTTTGTGCAAATTCGATATTAAATTTATGTCATAAGGTATATATATATATATATATATTTTTTTTCCGAAATTCTGGAAATTTTTTCAAAAAATTTTGAACAAGATTCGTTTTCTTGAAAATTTAGCACGACGGCTGCATTTTTTATGGGTTTTCAGAAACCACTAGATTGAAGAAGAATTTCGTTTTCGGCCTGTTTTGTTGAATATTTTCTCTTGGGCCTGTTCTGTTTTATGGGCCCAATTCGAGAAAAAAAAAACAACTATTAAGGATTTATTGTTGTTGACTGGGTTCAAACCGTAGGTACAGTTTTCCTTCGTTATCTCTGGCTCCTTCTTCAACCAATGTGCCACTTCAATATTCTTGCACACAGTGCCCTTAAACTTTATCTTATTTGTCCAAGCAAGAATAAATACAGTTTAAAATTAATAAATAGATTAAATTGTGCAATTTTAATATTTGGAATGGATTAATTTTATGCATGATGTTGCCAAAGTAACCTCTCTTGTAGATATTCTTTCATGAATTATATTAAATGTTATATGTATATATATTCATGCAAATGATAAATCGACCCAAAGGTAGATTTATATTTGGCCGAATTATATAAAGAAATGTGGTGATGAACATGTAACAATTATTAGGATTAACCCATGAGGATGATAAATCGATCCAAAGATAGGTTTATCATTTGTCAGGCTTTATCGTCAGTGTTTGATTATTACAACAAGAGTACCACTAGCAGTTAATGTTACTGTCCAAAGACTTGATATTAATGTTGTACTTGGTATCTTGGATGAGTTGTATAATCATTGATTATTTATTACTGATTCATTTCAGTTTAGTAGTGAGTTACTAATAAAGATTATTCTCTTTTTTCAGCAAATTTCACTGCAGCATCTGCAAACTTAAATTCAATTCCAACATTTAATGGTTCCAATTACAAGGAATGGAAAAGTAAAGTCAAGATTGTCCTTGGGTGTATGGATCTTACTTTACTTTTCCATTCCTTGGAACCACTAAGTGTTGGAACCACTAAGATTGTCCTTGGGTGTATGGATCTGATATCTCACCATCACCTCTAAAGGTTTCCGGAATGGTGTCCAAAATTATCATTAGACCAATGCGATTAGAACGTTCTCACTTCTCATGAACCGCCTTATACTCAGCAATGCTGGTATCTGTAGGAGAAGGATGTTGTTCTGTGCTTAACGCACTAAGAATGGAACAACATGCTTCTCCTACAGATACCAGCACTGCTGAATACAAGGCGGTTCATGAGAAGTGAGAACGTTATAATCGCATTGGTCTAATGATCATTTTGGAGTCTCAAACAGTTCCTTGCTGAAATGGACTTGCGGTTTGCAAGTAGCGATAAAGCAGAAATAAGCACGCTTCTGTATCGCTTTAGTACCATGAGGTACAATGGCAATGGAAACATAAGGGAGTACATTTTGGAAATGTGCAACATTGTTTCAAAACTCAAGACTCTCAAGATTGAGCTTCCAGAAGAAGCGCTCATATTTTTTTTTCTTAAATTCTCTTTCTCCTCTGTTCAATCAATTAAAATCTAGTTACAACACACAGAAGGTGAAATGGTCTTCTAATGATCTCATTTCTTATTGTGTGAATGAGGAGAATAGGATGAAACAAGAAAGGTTTGAAAGTGCTCATATGGTTAACACCTCTAAGGGCCAAGGAAAATTGAGGTTGTTAAAAATGATGTTGCTAAAGGTCCAACTCAAAAGAAGCAGACTAAGGTTGAAGATACATGCTTCTTTTGTAAGAAAGGTATTTCTTGCTATGGTCTGTTCTGAAGGTCAACTTAAATGATGTACCCAGAAACACTTGGTGGTTAGATTCGGCTGCAACCACTAATATCAGTGTTTCACTGCAAGGTTGCCTAAGCTATCGAAAACCAGTTGATGTTGAAAGACGCATTCATGTGGCTAATATATTTCCGCTGGATGTGGAGGCAATTGCGCATTTTAGACTGTTTTTACTGCTGGTCGTTATCTGGATTTGAAAGACACTTTTGTTGTACCGTCATTTAAACGGAATTTGGTTTCCGGTCCTTATGTACACAGATCTGGTTATTCCTGTCTAACTGAGTATGGAAAAGTTACTTTGTCTTTAAATTTAGTGTTAATTGGTACTTGNTTTAATTGTATGGATAATCAGCCTTTTTATGCTTCACATTATAGCTTCTCCAGTTGAAAGCTTAAGTGTGGAATCAAGGGGTACTAAACGCAAGTTCGAAAATGCAAGTTCATGAACTCTGTGGCACAAATGCTTAGGTCACATTTCTATGAAAAGAATTGAGCGACTTGTGTTAGATTGTATATTGGGTTCTGTTGACTTCACAAATTGTGATGTCTATGTAGATTGCATTAAAGGAAAACAGACTAAACATAAGAGATTAGCTGCATATAGAGCTACAGAAGTCCTTGAGTTGATACATACGGATATTTGTGGACCTTTCCGTACGGCATCTTGGAACGGTCAACAATACTTTATATCTTTCATAGACGAGTACTCTCGATATGCATACTTGTTTCTTATTCATGAAAAATAAGAGTTTTTAGACGTGTTCAAGGATTTAAGGCACTAAAGACTGCGTCTTACATTCTTAATCGGGTACCAACTAAAGCAACTGCAAAAACACCTTATGAGCTTTGGACTAAAAAGAAACCTAGTCTAAAGCATTTTCACATATGGGGATGTCTAGCTAAGGCAAGGCCTTACAAGCCATTTGAGAAAAAGTTGGACTCTAGAACTGTGAGCAGTTACTTTATTGGTTATTCTGAATGATCTCGGGGGTACAAATTTTATGATCCCACACAAAAGAATATTTTTGAGACGGAAACAGCTACATTCTTTGAGGATATTGGATTTGGGGGAAGAAATGAAGTGAGAGACATCATATTTGAGGAAGAATCGGATTCAGTTTATAAACCGATTCATATAGTTGCTTTAGATAAAGCAAATTTGGAACCTCAAATTGATAATGAAGCTCCTCCTCAAAATGAAGATGACGATAATATCGAACATGAAGGTTAAATTCCAAATCCTCATGAACAAGTGCAACAAGAACAAGTGCCTTTGCGGAAATCCTCCAGAGAAAGGAGAAGTGCTATTCCGGATGATTACATAGTATTTCTTATGGAACAAGAGGAAAATCAAACTCAGTTGAAAGATGATCCTATCAGCTTCCGTGAGGCTATGGGTTTTTTCAATTCAGATAAGTGGGTCAAAGCTTATAAAGAAGAGTATCAGTCAATGCTAGAGAATAAAGTTTGGGACATCGTCCAATTACCAGAAGGAATGAAACCCATTGGTTGCAAATGGATATTTAAGACCAAAATGACCTCAAGTGGTAATGTGGAGAGATATAAGGCTCGTCTGGTAGTTAAAGGTTATACTCAGAAGGAAGGGATTGACTATAAAGAAACCTTTTCTCCAGTATCATCAAAGGATTCTTTTAGGACAATCATGTCTTTGGTTGCACATTATGAATTAGAGCTTCATCAGATGGATGTGAAGACAACGTTTCTCAATGGAAACATTGATGAGACAATTTATATGGAGCAACCAGAAAACTTTGTAATAGGTGATTCACGAAATATGGTATGCAAATTAAAAAAATCCATTTATGGGCTTAAACAAACTTCTCGTCAATAGTACCACAAGTTTGATGAGGTAATCGCCTCCTTCGGTTTTGAGGTGAATTTGGTTGAAGATTGTGTGTATCAAAAGTTCAGTAGGGCTAAGTGCATTTTCCTGGTATTGTATGTTGATGACATACTACTAGCCACTAACGATATGGCCATGTTGCATGAGACCAAGAAATTTCTTAAGGAAAATTTTGAGATGAAAGATCTTGGTGAAGCATCTTTTGTATTAGGAATCGAGATTTATCGAGACCGCACTCGAGGTATTCTAGGATTGTCACAAAAGGCATATATCGATAAAGTACTAAAGAGATTTGGCATGTAAGATTGCAAACCAGGAGATACCCTTATCTCTAAGGGAGACAAATTTTGTCTCGGTCAGTGCCCTAAAGGAAATTTGGAAATTAAGGAGATGCAAAAGATTCCTTATTTATCGGCAGTAGGAAGTCTTATGTATGCTCAAATTTGTACGCGTCCGGATTTAGCGTACATTGTTGGATTTTTTGGCAAATACTTAAATAATCCAGGTATGGACCATTGGAAAGCAGCAAAAAGGGTCATGAGGTACCTGCAGAGAACAAATGACTATATGCTCACATATCAGAGATCAGATAATTTGGAGATCATTGGATATTCTGATTCTGATTTTGCTGGATGTCAAGATGAATTAAAGTCCACTTCATGCTATGTTTTTCTGTTCACTGGAGGAGCTATTTCTTGGCGTAGTGCAAAACAGTCAATTACGGCTCCTTCCAGAATGGCCGCAAAATTTATAGCAGTTTATGAGGCATCGATAAAGGACTTTAGTTGAGGAACTTTGTCACTGGACTCCGAATTCTTGAAGGAATTGAAAGACCACTTAAGTTATAATGTGACAACAAAGCAGCAGTTCAGTACTCTAATAAAAATAGGAGCACAACAAAGTCCAAATTTATAAACATTAAGTTCCTGGTTGTTAAGGAAAAGGTACAAAGTGGAGAGATTTCCATAGAACACTTATGGACAAACTCCATAATAGTAGATCCTCTTACAAAAGGTCTTTCCCCAAAGGTTTTTCATGAGCATACTGCTCGAATGGGTGTTTTAAGGTTTGAGGATTATTTGGTTTAGTGGGAGTTTTTCATTTAGTTTTTGGGTTCTATGTTTTAGTTGTGTTTATTCACATTTTTTTATCGGAAATAAAGTTTTTCATTTTACACTCTTTGTACAATAAAGTTAAAGGATCTCAATAAGGTAAGATCAGTTGGAAGTCGACATGTATTGATCACTTTTCATGTGACTTTCATGCCACACTTTTCATAATTGATTTATGTCATTTGACTATATTGATTTCAGTGACCATGGAAGGTTTAGTTATGGTTTAATAATGAAGACCGCCATGATCCTATGTTATTGTAGTCAATGGACGAGATTGTTTATGCCTTGCTATATAATGACAATTTTGAGCTCATAAAGTCCATCAAATTTTCAAAATACATATATGACCCAGTGGGAGATTGTAAGAATTATTTTGGAGTCATACATGTATAAACAATGTGTTAGGGCCATTATTTGAAGTAGTAAAAACTTATGTGGCATTTTAGTATAAAGTAATAGACTTGGGGCATAAATGTTATGAAAAATTAATGTGCGGATACGCTTAGTAATTCCTAATTTTATGAAGGGCCGAATTAGAATTTACGTATATATAAATATATGGTTATGGTCCCCACAACAGCTCTAACGTAAAAAATAAAGAAAAACTTTCTGCATCCTATCAAAAGAGATCTACAGCTTTTCTGAGTTTGTTGTGGAAGAGCCTAACCAATCCCGAAGCTCTAAGGCTTTTCATAATCCATACTCATAAGCCTAAGCATGAATCCATCAGGTACACTTCCGCTTCGGGTCTTATTATTCAGAAACTGACATGAGTTTATGTTTTTAGAAAAAATATAATATTAACAGGTTTTACGTTGCTGATCAGGTATCCCTTTGTTTGAGACTAGATCAATACCATTGTCGACGAGACATCTTAACAGCTTCCTGGGAACGAGAAAGATAGTTCACAAAAACATTGTTATTGTTGATTATCTTGTGGTATCCATCTAGTCTCTAGATCCTCATGAACTACAATCTCCCTGTAATTGTCATTTACCTATACCAATCTTTTATGAGGTTTTTTAGATATTGACTCTGAAAATGGCGGTTTAACTTGTCCATAGCGTTTCATTTTTTTTTTTTGACGCAGAAAGGATTGGCAGCTCACGGAGCTGTGACCGTGGTCTTGTTCGTTTTTGTTGCCAGCAGGGGTGGAGGCTGTATACAATTATAAGGGTCAATTGACCCAATGGAATTTTATTATTAGTTGAATTGTTATGTAAAATAAAATTTAACCCTTATCCAATAAGATAATTGACCCATATAAAACACTAAAATTTTAAGGTACAATAAGTCTTATACACAATATTAAGTCCAACAAATTTTCTTTTCAGTATATATATACTACTAGGTGATTTCCGGCACGCTCCTGCGGGATAATATGTGATGTCATTTTTATCTCAATTTATTAGAAACAACATATTATTCGAAAGGTAAGAAAAACTCATGATTTATATTATTTCCTTTTTACGTCAATTTATATTATCTTTCTATTTTGTTAATACATGATGTCATTTTAATCTTGATTTTTTAGAAACAACATATTATTCGAAAAGCAAGAAAAACTCGTGATTTATAATATCTTTTTTTTTGTTAATACAAGTTTATGATGTCATAAGCAATTATCACTAATATAGTTATCATATTTTTTCTGTTATATACAACGTTATATCCTACTGGGGATCTATAAACTCAAGTAGGATAAATCCTACATGAGTACAATACTAACCGAAAAATGTACAATATGTTTATGGTTATAAAATTTATTTTGTTATGTGACACTATACCCTAACTTGGGATTTATAAACTCAAACCGAAATATGTACAGTATGCTTATTGTTATAAAATATAAAAAAAATTGAAAAATAATTTATTGGACTAAGAATCTGATATATGTGATTAAAATATTTTTTGGGCTATGAATATGGTATATGTGTTCGATATGATATAATAAGAGAGAATGACAAATATAGCCAAGTTTACATATCCACTAATCATATATAACCGCACCCCTTTTTTAATCACATATATCCAACCCCTTTTATTTTAATACCATTATACCCCCTATCCTTCTAAAATACCGATCATAACCAAAATTTAGAAACTCGATATCGATGTCATACTCCGACGAGCCACCGTCAAAAATCTATCACTCCCAAACGTCCTAGAGATCCTCGTTCGCGCCTCTTGAAACACTATCACCCAATTCTCTCATGCGTCTGCCAAAACTTCGCGAAGCTTGTAAGTAAGTCCACTGAGATTCACAAGATCTGATCTCTTCTCAATCCCGATTTTTTATCTTCTTCCTTTTACCCTCTCATCTCCTCTCTTAAGCTTGCGAAGATCAAACTCTTCGATTCCTTTCTTCACCGATCCGTTCGAGAGTCTACTAATTTCGCCATTCATGATAATCTGATCTATCGATCTCTCAGCACGTGAAATCGTAAGCGATCCAAAAAAAACTATCTTTCTCTTTGTTGATATTGATGAGTAATGGCACCGATCATTGATTATTTTGACATTTTGGCAAATTTCTTTGTGATGTGTTGTTTCATCACAATGATCGATTAATGAAATAGAAATCTCAAATTATGAAATACAATGTTTCTCTTATATATGTAAGACTGAGATTAGTATATGCATTAAAATAGGTTGGTTTATGTGTGAAGTTGTTGAGTTTGAACCATTTTATGATAAGAGGCTCTCTCAAGAAGTGTCAGTGGAGAGACTCTTTAGACGAGGTACAGTTTCATATAATCTTGTTTTAGCTACATCTTCATGAATAAAAGGCTTACTTGTTGAGATTTTTGCAAAATTATGTGGAATGTAATAAACCATTTAATTATGATATATCTGCCACCTGGGTGTTTGTGTGTTTCAGAGTCGAGGGTGTGCACTTTTAAGCATTGATGCAACACCGACTTTGATTGCAAAGGAGAGATTGTTTCTTGACAATAGATGGCAGGTGCGCTTTTACATGGTACTTCTGAGGTGTATAAGGAAATACGGGATTGGATCATGAGGAGGTTTCATTCCAATCCGAACACACAGATAGAATTAAAGGACTTGACAGAACTTGAGGTTGGAGACTCGGAAGCAAAGCAGGAGGTGATGGAGTTCTTGGAGTACTGGGGCTTAATCAACTTTCACCCATTCCCACCTGCAGATGCTGGTTCTACTGCTGCGGATCATGACATTCCAAGATGACGAGTAGATTCAAAGACCGAGTGTTGATCGTGTCGTACTGTCGGTGATGAGAGATGACCACAGCTTCGATACACAACGAAACCTCGCACGTGACTTCAAAGGAAGTTTCGTGAGTATCTCCATCGTTACATCCGAAGGTATATCTTGGATGATTGCTTCATCACCACGCTCTTGAGTAGAAGTGGAGAGATGGTTATAGGTATCCCGTCTGTTATCATCAACATTGAAATGTATCATAAGTCATGACAATATAGACGTGATCATTCCGTCTGCAAGTTTGACAAGAGCATGACAAGTTTGACTTCAGTGCCAATGCTTTTTGTGAAACTCCAGTACAATGTTTAACTTTGGATCCATGTAACTTTGCTATAAATCTTTATAAAATGTATTCATAGATGATTATAGTTCTTGAATTTGTTTCTTATAAGACCATGTCCAATGGTGAGGGGTTACTATTTATTTTTAATTATTAAATTTAATATTAAATTAATATTGAGGTTCTAAATCCCTCCAAAAAACTCTTAAATAAGAGTTTCTCTTCTACTTTTCACTTAATAAATAACAATTTTGATTTATTTTTAATACCAAAGAGAAATAAGAACAACTCTTAGAACCACCATTGGACATGCTCTAAGACATTTATAATGAAATTATAAGCCAATTGTAACATTGATCAACGTTTTATAAGATATTTATAAGTTTTTTATAAAATATTTATAAAATTTTTATAAGACATTTATAAAGTGTTTATAACCCTTTTATAAGACATTTATAAAATGTATTCATAACTTTTCAGGTAATTTTAAGCTAATTATATTTTTTTATTGACAGTTCTACACGTTTATAAAAAAAAATATATATATATATATATATATAAAGTATTTATAAGATCATTATAAATTTTTTATAAAGTTTTTATAAGACATTTATAAGATAATTATAAACGTTTTATAAGATATTTATAAAAAAATTATAAAAAAATGTAAAAGCCAGTACTAAACCTTTTATAAGATATTTATACATTTTTTATAAAAAAAAATTCTAAAAATTTATAACCTTTTTATAAACTAGTTATAAGCCTTTTATAAGCATTATTCTCATTGACGACAAAAATCAGTTCACAAATCACAAATTTTTAATCAAATCTCTGTGTTTAAACGACTCAAATCACTAGTCTTACACAACGACTGAGAATAAGAAGAGTAAAACAATACAGTAACAAACATGTTAATGATTACAATATTTAAAACCGAACAGAGACGTTTAAATCATAAAGATCGAGCTTTGCATCATAAACACATTTAGTCTCTCCTGGTACATCAAACTTGAATTCAGATTATCAAAGTCTGAACAACTATACATGAAAGAATTATTGCAACAATGCTTAAGAACCAATAACGCAAACCTGAAAATAGACACACAACGAAACATACCAAGGTTCTTGTCAAGAGTCTTGGTGAAGTGGTTAAGATCGTTGGAACCTTCAACCTCTGCTTAAGGATACACTTCTCTCTGAAGACGGATTGATTTCGGTGATTTCGGCCATTTGATGTAACGAGTGAGATCCTTCTTAGGAGGCAAAGCTCCATCGATACCAAATTTCTTTGGCCTTTTGCTCAAACAATGGAGATTCATATGTGAATCATCTCCACCTGCAAAAAAATCAAAGGGACTACTTCAGGTGAGAAATATAATGACTGAATCATCACATGTGAATCAAAAGAAGCTGAGATGCTTTTGAAATTCTGGGAATAGATTCCAACTCATAGATTATTCTCTGCCTCTCTTCATCGAAATCCTTTTTCAGAATACAAAAACTCTAAACAGTAACAATCAGGATGTAAGCTGCATACGAGTTAATCTATGAACTAATTGCAAACGAGTCACATGATTAACGATGACAAAAACTCCAATTAAAACTTGTTTACTCTACCAAAACTCCAATTGTAAGTTTCTCTATGAATACAGCTAATGGATCCAACCAAAATCGAGAAATGCAAAATCAGATAATTACCCTGTTTTGGTCGACGACATCGACAATCACCACGAGTTTTCCGTAGTTTTTCTCGAAGTTGATGAGAGCCACTCGTCCTGTAATCAAAAGCTACATACATATTCTACGAATCGATTATAGATAAGAGAATCGTACCGAGAAAAATTCATAACCTCCGTACCAACACCGAGACCATACTCACTCATCATCTTCTTCGACTCCGTCGATCTCCACGCCCACACCAAACTCCGCCTCTCCCCTCCTTCATCTCCAACAACAGAAACGGAACCATAGGGAGGAATTGTTTAGCCATGGATCGAATTGTGAAGGAATGGTCTTGTATCCGGAAGCAATAAAAGCTCGAGATTCTTATGTAGGAAATACGGATTTAGGAAATCGAGAGGAGGAGAGAAGATAATATGGATCCTATCGGGAGAAAAAAGAAGGGCAATCTAGATTTTTAACAGAAAATGTGATTAAAAAAAAAAAAAAAAATGGGTATATGTGATTAAAGGTATGTGATTTTGGATATATATGATTTTGTCCCATATAATAACATTATAATTTAACATTTTATCGATATGACAACCATAATGGGTCCAATTAGACTAATGAGACCAATAATGGACCCAATTATACTAATCATATTAAATAGAAATAATTAAATGGTAAAGTTAAACGAAAAATAAAAAAGACATATGTCATAACTCTTTTAAGCTCTTCGCAAAATTTTAATCTCTTCACAAAATTTTAAGTGATTATGTACTTTTAAGCTCTTCACAAAATTTCAATCTTAGTAAAGAAAAAGAAGTTAATGTATGATACAGATTTACAACTATAGTTTCTCGTCAGTAAACGGTGGAAACACATAAGTAACACCATCAATTTTCCAGAAAAGTATTATCAGTGTTTGCTTCATCGTACGAGTAATTAGTTGTGACTATTGGTCAGTTTTCAAAAAGAAAGGTGCAACTTTAGTTTACAATTAACTTTAGATTGTTAAATTAAAATTTGTAAAATAAGAAAGCTAAAGTGGTCGTGCACATGAGCATGATCTCCAACAAACTGGAAACAAGGGCTAAAAAGTTATGCTTTTTAGTTTCTTTCTGTATTCCTTAAGGAACGGCTTCTTTAAAACAGCTTTGCTGTTAAGAAAACTACCATGCATGAGGAATATTCTCTCTCTGTAGTCCTTTTTCGTATAATAATCAGCAATGATGTATGTATGGTATTACAAATCAAATTAGCCCCTTTTATTTTTTTTAATAATATGCAATATGCAAATTAGAATTTGAATGATTAAATACATAACAATAACAAGTAATCACACAAACAAGTGAATTACAAATAATGATGCATTAATCTGTTGTGGTCAAATGATGGAAAGAAAAGAAAAGAAAAGAAAACAACGGATATAACAAATAATGAAAAAGAGAATAAATTTTTAAAAAATAAAAGAACCAGCATTTCATAACTACCTTTATCAAAAAAGAAGAAGAAAAAAACATTTCATAATTACATAGCAAAGGAATTCAGAATAAACAGTTTTAGCTTCAATTGCTGATGATTATCAATCTCTTTCGTTTATTTTGATATTTTTTTCTTTATAATTTTCTGGCTATGGCTTTTGATCTTTTCGCTTTGGAGGAAGAAAAGAAAGATAAAAAATGTAAATAAAAATCTGATTTTGATCTTTAGACCACTTGAGATATTTTACTTGAGAGACCTTTTAGATGATCTTGTAATTTGGCGACAATTGGAAACTAAAAGGGAGGGGAAAATTCAATAAATTGAAGACCCTTTTATGCCCATGATAAGATGTTTTATTAAATGGTATAAAACATAAACAAAATATAGAAGATTAGTCCTTAACACAAGGAGCTTTGCAAGAAACTATAGACTTAAGACTATTCTTCTTCCCTTTAGACACAACCTCGTCAATTTTGAAGTCTCTAGAACACTTTCGCATCGCAATAAGAAAAGGATCATCATCTGCTTTTTCTCGTCTCTTTCCCATCATCTTCTTTTTCCATTTCGTTACACATGATTTCACAAACGAGGAAGATCTAACCAACTGTTTTGATAACGGATATGGTGGTGGCAAAGGTAGCAATGCTGGTACGACCATTTTATTATCCATATCTATCTCTGAGTCATCTCTATCATATAGTGATGATGAAGTTTGAGGAGATTTTGACAAAAGCAATTTACTTTCGTAAGAGACCATGGTTTTATCATGTCATCACTGATTTGATATATTATATAGACTCTGCGAATTATATACATATCTACTACAAGATTCTGTTACGTTTTGAGTGAGGTTGAGACATAAGGCATGAATGATTGAAAAGGGAATAAAGGAGGAGATCGACATGCCGGTTAGTGTTGTGGTTATTGACATAAATATTATAAGAGTGCATGCAAGCATGTGCTTTTCTTATTTACATTGGTTACACATGCCGTATGTATGACTAAATTCATTATTGGTATAACTAACTGGAAGATCTTTGCTTTTCAAGTCCCAATTCATTTGGGCTTCAGTCTTGCAGGGCTCAGCAAAGCCCAATATTTAGATACTGGGGTCAGAACAGTAACTTCAAATTGTATTCAATGTGAGATTATTATCATACAAATTCATTGTTTAGTTTGAAAAACCTTTTAAAAAAAGTTGCGATTCAGATTTGGAACCTCAAAGTCGCTATGAGTATCATTTGCACAAATTTGAACACATGATGTTCTAGTATATCCAATATGAGTTTAGGAAGAATATAAAGTCCTTTGTGGTGTACTTCCCTTTTTCTTTTTTTCTTTAACATCTGATCTATTAAGTTATCAATTAAAGTATTCAGTTTGGAGAATAGCTGATATACAAGTAGGAACATAAACAAAGACTAATGGAAGGATTTGATCTTGTGTGGGATGTTTGGCGAGAGCATCCCCTTCCTTGTTGTTGTCCCTTGATGTCCGTAAATATTCAACTGATGTGCAGTTTCTGGTTGTGTGTTGTATATCGCGAATCCAATTTTGATGATGAAAGTGGAGATATCCCTTCGAAAAAATATTTGCAACTGCTTGGTTATCACCTTCAAAGATAACATGTGTATAACCTTGAGAAAGCATACATTGCATAGATTGAAGCAGAGCTTGTAGTTCAGCCTCTAAGGCTGTAAACACTCGGGCCCCTTCATCTTGGACTGCTGTTCGGAAGGAGCCATTGCTGTCCCGTACTATCCATGCTGATTTATAAATGGACTCTGCTGCATTGAAGTGACAATCATAGTTACACTTGACAAAACCAATTGGTGGCTTCTGCCACCTCCATGTGGAGGTTGTACTGTGTTGACGATGCACCATATTCTGAGTGTTGGATGTAATCATCGTCCATTCAATTGTATCGGAAATGGCT
This sequence comes from Aurinia saxatilis, assembly GCA_900406295.1. NCBI lineage: Eukaryota > Viridiplantae > Streptophyta > Magnoliopsida > Brassicales > Brassicaceae > Aurinia > Aurinia saxatilis. The sequence continues at coordinate 585 of OVAP01004136.1, read as the reverse complement.
GCCTTCACATCACTTAACCAAGTACTCTGCACACATTGATACACCAAAAGATTCCTGGATTTCCATATACGCCAAAGCAGCCATATAGGTAGGATTTGTAGCCAAGGGTGGAGAGTATCATTCTGTGCGCACTCCAAAATCCGTTGAAATCGACCGTTGAAAGTATCATTAGGACTATGAGTGAGTATACTAGCTGCCAGAGATGCGCGCCATATGGCATGAGCATAAGAGCAAGTGAATAATAAATGTTTCGGTGTTTCATCAGCTAGACCACACCGCCGGCATTGAACACTATATGTGATACGACGGGCTCGTAGTGTTGTACCAATTGGGAGAACATCGGATAATAAGCGCCAGAGGAAGTGGCGTAGTTTTGGTGCTATGGGTAACTTTCACACTGCTTGTTTTGAATGAGTACACCCGGTGGTTGATACACAAAGTTTTACCCTTTGTAGTTAAACTGCAAGTGTACAGACACGCAGTCGTAGTACTTAGGGATCGAATCCACAAGGATCGGAAATAATATGCAACTAGCTTAAATAAATTCTAATTAAATGTAAGAAAATAGGTTTTGAGGGTTTTCTA
>OVAP01004134.1:0-15160 GCA_900406295.1 Aurinia saxatilis | reverse complement strand
GAAAATCGTCAATTATTTTCGGCAAACATATCTCGGTGGGTCGGAAACTTCAATTGCATGAGATTCTGGGGATTGATAAAGAAGGGGGTGATGGTTCATACTTGGGATTACCGGAATGCTTCAGTGGGTCTAAGCGTAAATTGCTGCAATTTATCCATGAGAAAATGAGGTCACGGTTACAGGGCTGGTTTGGTAAGGCCTTATCTCAGGGGGGAAAGGAGATTTTACTAAAGTCAATTGCTCTTGCCTTACCGGTATATGCGATGTCATGCTTTCGCCTTTCGAAAGATTTATGTCAAAAACTCACCAGTGCAATGACTCAATATTGGTGGAACTCTGGTGATAATCGTCGGAAGATAACTTGGGTAGCATGGAAAAAGTTATGTATGACAAAGGAACATGGTGGTATGGGCTTTCATGACATTGCTTCGTTTAATCAAGCATTGTTATGTAAACAAGCCTGGCGTCTTATTGACAACCCCCATTCTCTTTTGTCTAGGCTCTTGCGGAGCAGATACTTCCCTCTAGGGAATTTTATGACTTGCACCATTGGCAACGACCCATCTTATGCTTGGCGAAGCTTGATGTTTGGTCGAGAGTTATTAAAAAAGGGTCTGGTTCGGTCGATTGGGGATGGGCGTACTACTTCGGTGTTCTCCGACTGCTGGTTGTTTGAGAATGGGCCACGGTTCCCTTTTCCTCGACAGCGCACGTATGATCCTGACCTGCGAGTGTCGGATCTGTTGGTCCCGAATTCGGATATGTGGGACGACAATATGCTTCAAGAGCTATTTTACGATGTGGATCTTAACCGAATTAGGAAGATTAAAGTTTCTAACCAATTAGAGGATGGATACTATTGGGGTTTTACGTCCTCTGGTTCTTATTCGGTTAAGAGTGGTTATAAAATATTAATGGAAGCAGCGGAAGCTGTTGATCCTCCACTACCGCCGCTTGAAAGAGCCCTATGGAGCAAAATTTGGAAGCTCAAGGTTGCCCCTAAAATTAAGCATTTTCTGTGGAGATGTTTATCAGGGGCGTTAGCTGTCAAGGATCGCTTGAGTACCCGTGGGATGAATATGGACCCGAGTTGTCCGGCTTGTGGGCTTACTAATGAAACTATCCCTCCTATCCTGTTTCATTGCCCATTAGCGATGGAGGTTTGGGGGTTAGCTGGCCTTCAACTTCCACCGCATGTTTTTTCAACGACGTCTCTGTTCTTGAACATGCATTTCTTGGTGCATCATGAATTACCCGATGATGTTTTCCCATCCTTTGCGTGGGTATTATGGCAGATTTGGAAAGCGAGGAACGGCTTGGTTTTTGAGCAAAAATCATGCACTTCAGAGTCGATTGTGCAACGGGCAAAAGATGAAATGCAGGATTGGGTTCTGGCTACGGAGGTCGGTCATGTGCGTCAGAACTTGTTACCAACACAGCCTTGGGTCAAACCGGTTGCTCCATTTGTTAAGTGTAATGTCGCCAGCTCATGGGTCCATCCGAACTGTCTTAGTGGGTCAGGTTGGGTTGTGCGAGACCATTGCGGGGCTCCTCTGTTTCATGGCCGTAATGCCTTTGCTCATATGGCCTCAAAATTAGAATCGGATATTGTGGGATTTACATGGGCAGCTACATGTTTAGCGGATTTGCATGTTTCAAATGTCATTTCCGAAGTCTCCGATATTCAGTTAGTGGACGCCATACGTCATCCAGCACGATTTCCTTCGGTCCGTACCTTGCTGGACAAGGCCTTTAATGTTATGCAATCCCTGTTGGGTTGTTCGGTTGTTAGTGCCGCGCACTCATCCAATCAGGTCGCCATGAGTTTGGTTGCCAGCGTTACTAAGAAACATCGATATCAGTCCTATATTTCTAGGAATGGTCCTTCTTGGTTGCGTGATTGTCTGAAACAGGAGAGTTTGAATTAATTGGTTTGCTTTGTTTGTTACCTACCTACTGGTTAGGTGACTTTGAATTCGTTGTAAGCCTTGGGCAAACATTACCATTTGGAATAATATTGACTTGAGACAAAAAAAAAAAAAAAAAAAANAAAAAAAAAAAAAAAAAAAAAAAAAAAAAAATAGAATACCCATCTTACCGTTGAATCGTCAAAACAGAAACATACATTTTAATCCGAATTCTCATTTTCTTTTTTTGGTTTTTTCTCTCTCTCTCTCTCTCATCATTTTTGTAAATTTCTGGAGTCTACACTCTCTCCATCATCGACTTGTAAAATTTTATCAGTTTGTTAGGGTTCTTCATCGGAATTTGTTAATCGGAAATAAGAGGATCATCGGTGATGGCCGGCGTCGATTCCGGCAAGCTTATCGGCTCGGAGATTCATGGTTTCCATACTCTCCAAGGTTAGAGCTGATCGTTTCAAAGATCAGTTGACTATTTCTCTCCTTCACGAAAAATCAATTCGTCTGGGTTTTGGAGTTTTCTGATTGCTCTTGATTCTTGCTAGGATTTAGAGATAGTTGATGAATTGGGATTGTCTCATGATTGAATGTGGTTAATTGCATAAGAATCCACAGGCATTTAGGCGGATTAGTGATGGTTATTTAAACGTTTGATGCCGAATTGAAGCAAGTGATTTGATCATCAGGAGAGTTTTTTTATTTTTGTAGGATTTGTTGATATGTCCAGTATATGCAGATTTCATTTTCCCAGTTTTGATTGTGGATATGTGCTTAATGGTTCGTTGAGGTTGTGGATATTTTCTAGTATTTTTCCTCTATGATTATTGACAGGTTTTGGTTGTGTGTTGCAGATCTAGATATACAATCCATGATGGAGGAAGCACACAGTAGGTGGCTCCGCCCTAATGAGATCCATGCTCTCCTCTGTAACCATAAAAACTTCACCATCAACGTCAAACCAGTCACCTTACCTAAAAGTAAAATCCCTTTTCCCTTCTTACCTGTTAAATTTCTTTCGGTTTATGGTTCTTCTACTGTTTAATATCATCCAACAGTTTTTTACTGGATTCCTTCTTGTTAGAAACTTTTTAATCACAGATGCAAATATAACCTGGATAGATTTTTGTTCAAACTGTTGTTCTGTCAAATTTTGAATATGTTCATATCTGGCAGGTGGCACGATTGTGTTGTTCGACCGTAAGATGTTGAGGAATTTTAGGAAGGATGGTCATAACTGGAAAAAGAAGAAGGATGGAAAGACGATTAAGGAAGCTCATGAACACCTTAAAGTGAGGTTTTCTTCACTTCTTTGAGTTTATATGCCTGTTTGTCTCTTCTCTATGGCTAATATATTTTCTCGTGTCATCTCTGTATATTTTCTAACATATCCAGGTTGGTAACGAGGAAAGGATTCACGTTTACTATGCCCATGGTGAAGATCAGCCTACCTTTGTTCGAAGATGTTATTGGTTATTGGATAAGTATGTAGCTACCTAATATTATTGGGTGATCCTTTGGGGAAATAGTGGATTAGATGCCTTCTTTTGTCTGCTATATTTCTCAAGGTTATGAGAATAAATAATTTTTTCCTGTAATGGCAGGTCTCAGGAGCACATAGTTCTTGTCCACTATCGCGAGACACATGACGTAGGTTTTCTGTCTCATCCAAACTTTTTCTCATATTGCCTTTTGTGTTAGAAGTTGTATTAATTAGGATGATGGATTTTATGTTCGAATAGTTATAGCGCTCTCTTGGCAGATTTCCGTTACAAAAGAACAATATTCGCTTGCAGCTCTCTAAGGAATTTTGGTAAAACATTTTCAGGCAGCCCCAGGCACACCTGGGAACTCGTACTCAAGTTCGATCTCTGACCACTTATCACCAAAACTTGTGGCTGAAGATATTAATTCTGGCGTCCGCAATGCTTCTAATACAGGTGAGAAGGTCTCTTCGTGATCGTGAGCTTTTACGATTATAACTTTCCTTGTAATTCAGCATTTCTTTTATATTATGACTGTTCACTGATGTTCAATGTATATAATTATGTTCTTCATCGTGCCTTCTCTTAGATCCTAGAAGGCTGGTCATTTATCATAATTCTTTTTCTTGTAGGCTTTGAAAAGCGCAGCAACAGTCTGGTTGCTAGAAATCATGACATTAGGCTTCATGAGATTAATACGCTTGATTGGGATGAACTTTTAGTACCAGCAGATATTAGCAGCCAGTCTCCTCCAACAGAAGGTATTTACATTAGTTGAGCTTATCTTTTAAAATCCCATGCTTCGTAAAAGAATATCTGCTTCTTGTAAAAAAGAGAGCAAAGAAATGAGGCTGAAAACTGTTAACTTTTTCGTACGTACAGAAGATATGATGTACTTCACAGAACAGCTCCAAACTGCGCCTAATGGCTCTGCACAGCAAGTGAGTGAAATTGACTTTTCCCATCTGCAAGTGGCTTTGCCCATTGTTCTGTTCACCATTTTGTTGCCTTGCTCATTGTACAGGGAAATCACCTTTCAAGCTACAACACACCAACAGATATATCATCCTTTCACGACCTTGCAAGTTCCGTTTATCAAAGTAATAATCCATGCGGTGTAGGAGGATTTTCCAGTCAGCAGTTGCACAGTGGAGTATATCCAAATCTACAGAGGGATTCCAGTGCAACAGTTGCTGGCGAACAGGGTGATGCGATGCTTGATAACGGTTTTGGAAGTCAAGAAAGTTTTGGGAGGTGGGTGAACAACTTCATAAGTGATTCTCCTGGTTCAGTGGAGGATCCTTCCCTTGAAACTGTATATACACCTGGGCAGGAATCATCTGCTCCACCTGCTGGACTTCAATCTCACTCTGACATACCAGAGCAAGTATTCAACATAACTGATGTTTCACCTGCCTGGGCCTATTCGACAGAGAAAACAAAGGTTTTTCGCATCAAACCTTTTTTGCTAATTACCTTCGTTTTTTTTCTTTTTCTGCAATCATGTCATTGTTGGTTGTCTTATAACCGAACAAAACTTAGCTTTCACGGAATTATCATCTCTTTCATGATTCTGACGGGAAAAAAGAGAGTTGCAAGGGGAAGTACTATATTGTCTCAAACTGGAGAAACTAAAAAACTACCCTTAATAAGATAATATTGAAATGGCTGTGTATCTCCCTGTAGTGCGTGTGTTTGCAGTATGAAATTCTGAATAATCTGATTCTCAATATGAAACTTGAATAAGTACAGCATAACATTGTGAGATTTGTCTCTCTTTCACATTGCGTATAAAAATTACGTTTCAAGATCTAATAAGCATATCTTGCTGTAAAGAGCTAACCTTTTGCATGTTACTTTTGCAGATTCTCGTAACTGGGTTCTTTCACGACAGCTTCCAACATTTTGGAAGATCAAACCTCTTCTGCATTTGTGGAGAGTTGCGTGTCCCCGCAGAATTTCTCCAGTTGGGGGTTTATCGTTGCTTCCTTCCCCCTCAGTCACCTGGGGTGGTGAACCTTTATCTGAGTGCCGATGGAAACAAACCAATCAGTCAATTATTCAGCTTCGAACACCGCTCAGTTCCAGTTCTTGAACAAGCCATCCCTCAAGACGACCAGCTATACAAGTGGGAAGAATTCGAGTTCCAAGTCAGACTTGCTCATCTTCTGTTTACTTCTACAAACAAAATCAGCGTTTTCTCAAGTAAAATCTCACCTGATAACCTGCAAGAGGCTAAGAAACTCGCTAGCAGGACATCCCATCTCTTAAATAGTTGGGCGTATCTAATGAAGTCAATCCAGGCAAATGAGGTGCCTATTGATCAAGCAAAGGACCATCTCTTCGAGCTTACTCTGAAAAATAGGCTGAAGGAATGGCTTTTAGAGAAAGTGATTGAAAATCGCAACACAAAGGAGTATGACTCTAAAGGCCTTGGAGTGATCCACCTCTGTGCGGTCCTTGGATACACTTGGTCAATCCTTCTCTTCTCCTGGGCAAATATATCGTTGGATTTCCGTGATAAGCATGGTTGGACCGCTCTTCATTGGGCAGCATACTATGGAAGGTAACCGAACTTGCATTTTTTTTAATTGAGACGAGTTTCATTAATCTTGTTTCCCTTTTGTTTACTTCTTTTGCTGGGCGCTGTTGTTTTTTTAAGGGAGAACATGGTGGCTACTCTTCTATCTGCCGGAGCAAGACCAAACCTGGTAACAGACCCGACTAAGCAAGACCTCGGCGGCTGCACGGCGGCTGATCTGGCACAACAGAAAGGTTATGACGGTCTATCAGCTTTTCTTGCTGAGAAAAGTCTGATAGCACAGTTCGGGGACATGAAAAATGCTGGAAACATCACTGGCAACCTTGAAGGCATCAAGGCAGAGACATCGTCGAACCCAAATGTAAATGAAGAGGAGCAGAGCCTGAAGGACACTTTGGTCGCATACAGAACCGCTGCGGAGGCGGCAGCGCGGATTCAGGGAGCGTTCAGGGAGCATGAGCTGAAAGTCAGGTCACGCGCGGTTAGGTTTGCCAGCACGGAAGAAGAGGCCAAAGGCATAATAGCCGCAATGAAGATTCAGCATGCATTTCGCGGTTATGAGACGCGTAGAAAGATTGCAGCCGCTGCTCGGATTCAATACAGGTTTCAAACATGGAAAATGAGACGGGAGTTTCTCACCTTGCGGAATAAGACAATTAGGATCCAGGTACAAGCAAAAACTAATAAGAGAAATGAAAGCTCCGCTGCAATCAATTGGACTGCTATGTATTTTATGAAAATATGTGAATGTCTTGCAGGCTGCTTTTAGAGGGTACCAAGTAAGAAGACAGTACCAGAAGATAACATGGTCAGTTGGAGTGCTGGAGAAGGCGATTCTGAGGTGGAGACTAAAGAGAAAAGGATTCAGAGGGCTTCAGGTTAGCCAAACTGAGGAGAAGGAAGGGACTGACACAGTGGAGGATTTCTACAAGACAAGCCAGAAACAAGCAGAGGACCGGCTCGAGAGGTCAGTGGTTCGTGTCCAGGCCATGTTCCGATCCAAGAAGGCTCAGCAAGATTATAGGAGGATAAAATTGGCTCATGAAGAAGCTCAGGTGAAATTTTGCTTCTTTCTTTAAGTCAAAAATATATTTAGTAACACTTTTTCACATATAAACGTGGATGATCAATCTATGATTTAATTTAAAGATAAAATGTGATACAGGCGGAGTATGATGGGATGCATGAGAATGGTCGAATGGCTATGGAGAGCTGAAAAGGAATGATAATAAAGAGGAGTGTGGTGTGAAACTTGTACATTTGTGTAAACGACGAGGGGCAATTTCGACCTTTTACGAAGCTGTTTTCAGTGAAGCTTCCAAGGGTACTATGGCTAATCTATCCTGAAGCTGGGAGATTTCCATAGAGCGTCTCGTTAGTCTGTCTTTTCGGATTGTTGTAGGTTTGTTATGTGACTTAGTGAGGACTGGCGCTTAAACGTTTTTAGTCGTTTTTCCATCACTTCTCCTTTGTAACTATTTTTCTTTTCCCTGGTTTATCTTTGGACTTCTGACTTATTAAGTTATTAGTATGAAACAATTTAAATATGTGTCTGTCACGATCAAATTATCATTATTCTGTTCAACAATGATATAAGATATAAAAAGGAACAAACATGAAACAAATATACGTGAAATCCAGAGTATAAATAGGACTCAACTATCTTCCTTAGTCTGAATGTTGCTAAAAGTACAAATTTCATCTTCCACAAAACTTTTGTTACAGGCTGATCTCGAATTCTTGTCTACACAGCAACTTTTACACTTTGTGCCGTTGATGTAGCTGTACTTTCGATCTGTAAATTGGAGATAAAACAGGAGTTGCTTTGTTTCAACAGCGAGATCCAATTTACAACAATTAGAAAATGTAAATCTAAATTCTTGTTTTTACCTTGGCTGCTTTAAACAGTTCGTCGACGACTTCAGACAGTGTTGGATGTGCATGAACCGCAAACTTTATGTCCTGTATCACCATCAAACACCCAAAAAGAGGTCACAATAAAGTTTAATGATCTTAAATAAGGACATATTGGTTTAGCCAGGATTTTAAAAATATGTACCTGAATGCGTGTTCCTAAAGCAATCGCGTTGGATGCTTCATGAATAAGATCAGCCGCATGTAATCCAAAGATATGGACTCCTAAGATTTCCCCATTGTCTGGTCTGTATATCATCTGTGCACATGAATTGGAAATGTTCAGTCATCTTCTTGTTCACTCAGGGACTATAAACATCTAAATAACTTTATTTTAATTCTTGTTAACCTTAGCCAGTCCTTCTCCTTCATTTTCAGCCAAGGCCTTTGTGTTTGCCTTGAAACTTGTCTTGGCAATACTTACTTTGAATCCCTCTTTCTCAGCCTTCTCTCTCGCTTGAGGCTGGGAATAGCAGAAATAAATATATACCGAATCATAAGGTTACATGGAAAAAAGAAAAGAAAAATAAAAACCGAATCCACAAAAGGGTGTCTATAGTTACCTCTGTCAATCCCACCATGCTGATTTCAGGATGAGTAAAACAAGCAGCTGGAATGCTAAGATGATTAAGCACATGATCTGTACCCGTGACTTGCTCCACCACTAGTCAACAAGAGTAGAAGCAAAGAGTTTAATAAGAGATTAAATTAAACATAAAGAGTGAAAAAAATAATAACAAAAGACAAAAGCATTTGAATATTGATAACCCATTTACCAGAAATTCCTTGGGCACTAGCTGCATGAGCGAGCATCAGTTTACCGTTGGCGTCACCAATGCAGTACAAGTGCGGAACCTATCAGCCAAGAAAGATTCAGTACATAAAAAAAGACAACTGTTGGTAAGTTAGGTGCGCATATGAAAATACTACTGACCAGCTTTCCGTTTCCATCCATAACACGCATTCTTTCATCAACTGGTATAAAACCTCTCTGCGTCACAACATTGACCTGTGTGGAAAACATACTTTAAGGTTAGTACTTTCACAACCAGATAAGCACCTGATGGATCCAAAATAATATTATTCATCGCCAACTCATACATTTTCCAGACCCAGACCATTGGTGAATGGAGCTCTTCCAGTAGCAATTAGAGCAGCGTCCACCTTGAAAAATGAATGTAAAGTCACACTTACAGAACAGGGGAAAAAACACCATAAAGCGTCAATTGTGATGGAAGGTAAAGACATTTCTATTTTTTTTCTTTTGTGGGCGAAGAATATCACGTTTTGGAAAACAAGAAGCCTTGGCTTACCTACGCTGCTACACAAGTATGCATGTTATAATTTATATACTTTGCATATGGCAAGCCCAAATGAGAATATTAAAAGCATCACAATTTTGTGGTGGGAGGCAAAAAAAGCAACACAACTAGACAATTCTCTTTTGAAGAACTTCAAATAGCTGCACAACAATTTGTTACCTCCAAAGTATCCTTGGGTTCCTTGGTTTTGGCATCAATGAGCTCAATCATCACTGGTCTTCCATCTTTTGCGGGAGTGATCTGTAAAGAAGTGTTGAATACAAATAAAAATCTAGAAATGGACTGTATAAGGAAGCTATAATATCTAGAATCGATGAAATTAAAAAGACTTACTTTGCTGGCGAACACTCCAGTGTGATAGTCAATCTTTCTTGGATTTATCAGAACCCTTTGAGCCAGCTTACTGATCTCAGGATCAAATCCAGGCATCAGCTGATCCAGCGCTTCGATAAAAGTTACCTGCGGAGATTTTTGTACTGAGTTTGGTCAATCCTGGAGTTGTAGTGCATCACAAACCTTAAGTAAGCAAAACATAGATATCCCATTTTCAGTTCCGTCAGGACACCAAAAAGCAGCATCCTGAGAGACTTTTGTTACTACTGATAGCAAACAAAAGACTAACACTCGCTCGTACTAATGCAGATAATTAGCACAAAGTCAACGTTTTACCTCGCTTCCAAGGGCCGTGTAAACATCACTGAACTCAAGACCGATATAGCCACTTCCTACTATCGCAATCCAGTCAGGAACAGACTCCAATTTCAATGCATGGTCACTTGTGATTACAGTCTTTCCTGCAATAGACGAAGAATTTTAGTTTCTGGGGTTTCTCCCCTAGCATGAATATGCTTAAAACAAAACACATACCATCAACTTCAATTCCCTTTGGGACAAACGGTACAGATCCAGTTGCGATGATAATATCTTTCGCGGTGATAATATTGTCCTTCCCATATTTAACCTTTTGTGGGCCCTGCACAAGTACACAATAGACTAAAACGTGATTACGGACACCCAATTACCACCAATGTATCATGTTGAGTTAGCCAAAAAAGGAAAATAGCATACATACCAGAACACTGCCAAACCCTGTCAATATGTCCACACCAAGTGCCTTCATTGAATTGGTGAGGTTATTCCTAATTTTAGTAGCCAGATTATTAGCATGGTCTGCCACACCCTGGCGGTCATAACCAGCAGCTGAAACCTATTGTCCAGGAGAGAGAAAGGAAGCAAGAATCAGGGCCAACTGAGAAAAGACTTAATTCACAATAAATCAAATGAGAATCTACAATCTGCAGCAGAAAAATAAAGAATGCAACTACAAGATAAGCCAGCTGATGTACTTAGATACGTCTAAAGTGGTATAAAGCAACAACATATATCCCATTCAAGCCAAGATCAGTTGATAATACCTGCAGACCAAAGGCCTTCATGTGATGTTCATTCTGGAGTTCGCGCATCCTACCACTAACAGCAAGGAGAGCTTTGGAAGGCACACAGCCTCTGTTAACGCAAGTCCCTCCGACAACATCTCCTTCGATGATGGCAGTTTTGAGACCCTGATAGAACATTATCAAAACCACCTTATTGTGATACCATAAAGAAATACAATAACAGATAATATGAATTCCAAATTGGCATATTGAAGAAAATATTGCTATGCATCATTGTACAATTTCTATAAACAAAGCATAAGGTTCCACCACAAATCTCAGTTACTATTAATCTCCACAATTTACATATTCAATTAAGCAAGAGTCTAAAAGAACAAACGGAAGAAAATATACACTAATGTAAGAGCTTCAAGTTCGTATAAACGTAAGAACAATTATGCTACGAATGATTCGATTCCTGCTTCAAGAATCTAAATGTATCTGTTATGAATTTGAATCAGAATATTGGCAAAAACCTTCTCGACGGCGTGCAATGCAGCACCGTGACCACCAACTCCCGCTCCAATAATGATCAAATCGTAATCGAACGATTTCGAGGGAGCTCCATTGCCAGTAGCGGCAGAGACTTCAATTCTCCTATTACTTAATCGAAAAGAGCACGAAGTCAACTGTTTCGACGGATAGAAACCAAACGCTTCTCGCCGGAGTCCGCAGAATCGGAGATTCCTCGGCGTAGAAGAAGCAACGTCCGATGAACAAATCGGACGATTAGGTATAGCAAGCGACGAGTGTGAGAAGGATAGAGAGAGAGTGGATTGCATTTTGTTAAATGAGAGTGTTGGACGGAGATGACCAGTACTCTCACACTTCCGGTGAGGGAGAAGACGGAGATATCGAAGAGGGAGGGACACGTGGCACGTAACGGGAGATTTTTTAAAGCCCGCTTTAGATAATCTTAAAGCCCATTGGGCTTTTTTAACGTTTATCTTTTTGTTTCGGGAGAAGGAGCCACGTAGGGAAGGAGAAGGGTGAACAGTTCAAAGGTGGGACTCCGACACGTGTGGAGAAACGGAACACGTGGCAAGCAAGCGGAAGTGAACTATTTCTTTGTTCGGTTCCACATTCTTCTCCTTACTTCTTCTTGTTCTGGTAGAGAAAAAGTATTATTACTAGCTACTATTAACAAAGAGAGATAAAAGCAAGACAAAAAGATGGAGAAGAGTGGAGGAAGAAAAGTGATGGATGAGATAAGAAGCTTTGAGAGGGCACACTTGTTCGATCTTGGCCATCCTCTTCTTAATCGTATTGCTGATTCCTTCGTTAAAGCCGCCGGTGTAAGTTTTTCAATTTCATTTCATATGTTTGTGTAAGACGACGATGTATTAAATATTATAGCTTTTGAAATGGATTGTGAAGGTGGGAGCTTTACAAGCAGTTTCGAGGGAAACTTACTTTACGGTGGTTGAGGGTACTTTCTTTTTCATCTTTCTCGTATCCATTTATATAAATAAATGAATGAATCGTTTTTATCTGATTTATAACATCAGGGGCAGGGTTTGACTCGGTGGGTCCACCGTCGGAGAATAACGTTAACAAGAAGCATAGGTTCCCTAATCTCACAGGTTCGTTATTATTTCATGCATGTAAAATATGTATATGGCCTGATAATGTAATATTTGTTCTATCGCTATGGTATGCTAAGAGTGCTTTTCTTTGGTTTTTCCAGGGGAAAGTAGCAGCAAATCCCTTGAAGCATTGGTGAGTTCATTTGTTTCAAATCCTCATTAACCTTCCTTATTTTTATGTCCCATATTCGTCGTACATGTGACATTAAATGTAAGTGTATGTGTGTGTATTGCCACGTAAGACTTAAAAGTCTAAACTGGTCCGTAGGCATGTAGTACATATGTTATCTCCTCCGTACATCCGTGTGTAGTGTGTACTATGTTTAAAGCAGAGAGAAGACATTCTGTCTTTTGTTGACTGAAAAGTTTAATATGTTTTGGTCTCTTGTTTACAAAAAAAAATATATGTTTTGGTCTCTAGGTGAAGAACACAGGAAAAGAATCGCTCCAGTGGGGTGAGTTTGATACAAATATGTTGAATTTACCGCTGTGATCAACCTTATGAAAATTAAAAGAATTGATTAAGGGCTGGGATCTTTGATTAATTTGGTATTGTAGGGCTAGCTGCTGGTTTGTACTCGGGTATAACTTATGGCATGAAGGAGGCTCGTGGAGGAGCTCATGATTGGGTGAGTCAAATTAACAACTTCACATAATCATTTATTATGATCTGTTCTTGTCAATGGAAATTAATTTGACTAAATGTGTTATTATATAATTTACAATTGCAGAGGAACAGTGCGGTGGCGGGAGCATTGACAGGAGCGGCGATGGCTATGACGTCAGAGAGGACTAGCCACGAGCAAGTGGTTCAGTCTGCTCTCACAGGTGCAGCCATTTCCACTGCGGCTAATCTCCTTTCCACCGTTTTCTAGATGATTTTAAGTTAGAAGGCTTTTTAATTAATTAAGCGGTTGTTATATGTATTAGTCGTAGCGTACGTTTCTCAAAAATTTCTGTCCAGACCTTTGTGTGAAACTCTGGAGGCAGGGATCTCATGCATTTGCCTTTGTGGTTAAAAAACTATTGCTTTTTGTTGGTCGTCCCCAACTGCTTGTAGTTTAAATTTAAAGATTTTTTTTTGTTAACACTAGATCACAACTGGTAGTGGGATTTGATTTCGGGTGTGATAATACTTGATTTACCATCTGACCAATTTCACAGTTTAGATTTGAGATTAAACATAAACTTGTTCCATTTGGATAAAAATGCTGATTGTGTGGGCCGAGACAGGAGTGAGAAAGTCATCAGAACCCGTGGTGGGGATATGTTCGTTTCGGATAACAATTATCTCCCATAGTAGACTGCCCCACACAGGGCGCCCGGTTAAGTCGTTTTGAATAGATCTGTGTCCAAAAAAGGGGAAAAGATGGAATAGTTAGATGTGAATTTTTGAGATACCCATCAAATTATCTCTAATGCACCTAGTAAATAGTAATATTCTCTCTTATTTTCTTTTTACGAATCAGTGAGTTTGATCTTGGTGCAGCAAGTTCCAGGCTTATATGTTGTTACTGTTAAAAATTAATGGTAACACAAACTAGTTGCTAACTTTATAGTTCTGAGTCTTGTGACTAAAACTGTGAATAGTAATGTTATACGAAATACGGTTACAAATCAACCAAGTGTTAGTTTGATTCATATAATTTTTGTGGCTTGGAGTTTACAAAAAGATATTGTGAATTCGTGGGAGGAAACCGAAATCCAAAATTTGGGTGAACTTGAACCAGTCCCATGGGAATGTTGAATCTTGCTTCAATTCCAAGGAGGAAAAAAAAAATCAAGGATTATAGGGTAAAACAGGGACTTCTACTCGCATTTGGTCGGTCATTTGGGCAAGTCTCTTTTGGGAATATTTGGATGGCGTGACGCACTTGGATATTTGTATTGAATCAACATGTAACGCATAAACAACTTTTAAACAAGTAGAGGGTTGTAATCGCTATTATTATATTTGAGTCAACACTAATGATAGCAATAACAATACTAGTAGTATTTTAATATATTGAAAGAGTGGAGATGGAAGATGATGGTATAGGAACTGGATTGGTGATACTAGACGTCTCATCTTCCCCGTTCTGTCTCGTTCTCACTCACCAATTCTATCACGTTACGTAAACTCCTAACCAACTCCAATCTCCTCTACTTCATTCTCATACGATTACTCATTGTAACACCCCGGTTCTCTTAAACCGGGATTGTTTTAGTTATTAATTTGTTGTTGAAGCTCAAAGTGATATTTCTTAAGATTTATGTCATAAAGTTGCAAAAACAAAAAATTAAAAAGGGAAAGAGAAGCCCTACTTTTCAGTACGACGTAACTCATATTTCTCTTCTCCTCTTCACCAAAACTCACTGTGATATCCCTCTCTGTTCAGTTTCAACCACTCCTCATCACTAGAATGGCCTCCTCAAGCCTCCTTCATCCTCCATGGGTCATCCTCGTGCTCCTCCTCTCATCTACCATATCCTCAATTCCGAGTCGACATTTTCTTGGTCTTTTGCCGGTGACTCAGGAAGAACTAGATGTCGAACCACCCATGGATGTGAAGATATTTGTCTCAGCTTTCATGAAGCATTAGATCGCTTCAATAGGAATTATATCATGAAACAATATTTGTTTCGTTGACCAAGCCAAATTAGGCACGAAGTTAAGTCAACTAACATAAAAGTTAACTAATACTGTTTATAAATTGGAGAAATGCCAAATAAATTACCAACTTTCAGATTTAGGCAAAAAAAGCATGAACTTTGTGGTATGCAAAAAAAAAAAACATGAACTATTATTGACTAATTTTTTTGGGGGAGANGAGCGGATCATGAAACCGATGTAGCTTGGGACGCCAAAGTCTGTGATGGTTGCATCGACGATGACGATGCTTTTCTGGGCAAAAAATTTCCCAATTTTTTTTTTTGTATCAAATTTCGTTGACTAGGCCAAATCGAACACGTCATTA
>OVAP01004133.1:0-15160 GCA_900406295.1 Aurinia saxatilis | reverse complement strand
TTGTAATTTCCTTTCATGCATTTAATAACAAAACTGTTTCAAAAAAAAAAAAAAAATTAGGGTCAGTTAATTATTTATTACTCTTGTTCGTTTTAATAGATAACATGACCGAAGCTCTTGTTTTTGTCTCATTTCATGGGAGATATTCATCAGGTACCATTTATCCACACACTCACACACATATATACATATTCTGATAAGTACCTAGTTATGATGAATTAGTTCGTATTTGTTACATACTTTTTTCTCTTTTTTAAAAAAAGCCTATGCATGTCGGATTCACTATTGATGAAAGAGGAAACACAATAGATTTACGTTGGTACAGACACAAATCAAATTTATATCATGTAAGTTTATTTTGCTTTTACTCACAATACTATTTAAATTTCATTACCAAAAAAGGGATTTTAATTAATGAAAATGAAATGTGATGATCAGGTATGGGACAAAAAGATCATTCTCACGGCTCTCAAAAACTACTACGACAAGGACTTGGATCTTCTCCAAAAGAATCTTGAGAAGAACATTACCAATGTAATATTTTACTAACTTTCATAAAAAAAAATTCTCTTTCCACCAGTGACTTATCATATACATGTATCAGGGATTATGGCATCGGTTGATTTTGTTTTATTAGGGGGGTTTAAGGTTTTGTCCTGATGAGATCATAGTTCGGCACAAAAGTATTTTTTAAAAACCATACTTAACTTTAAATTTATGGAGGATTTTAAAACCAAATACTTTTACATGAATATATATTTTTTTGTTATCAAAGAATATTATAATTAAAAACGAAAGAAAATCAGCTTAACTATACATTAATTTCCTCTACGTATTATATATACATCCATTGATAATGAAAGATTGATTATCTTTTTTGATTGCCTTTAAGAGTGGGTGAATCATATAATTACAATGTAAAAAGAATATTAGATAGACTCTTATCCAGGTGCATTGCATCAATGTCTGCAGGCTTATAATTTATGATTTTATTAAAAAAATTTACTCGAAAGTGGACACCAACTTGTGATCCCACTCAAGATTAGAAAGACAAAGTAATCATCATTCCGAAGTTGAGCTAATTTGCACTATATTCTATCAGTAGTTGAGCTAATTTGCACAATATTCACGTGCCTGGAAGCCAAAAGCTTTACATTTTTGAGGAATACGATGCATCAACCAAAAGTAAAATAATTGGAATGCTTTTAATATTTTTCAAACTAACAACAAAATTCACGTGAGAAAATGAGTAGGGTAACACTTAAAAAACTAGATAGGCAGCTTAGGTATGAGACAAAGTAACAGTGAACAGTTTTGCTAGTGTGTAAGAATCTGATCTCAAATTGAAACAATCACAGTTTTTATACATGACCTTTAATAACTTTACTACTTCAAAGAACATCTGATGAAAACAAAAAAGCTCCAGAAAAAAAAAAATGATCAATGCGAAGCTAAATAACAACTGAAGTAGAAAAGTGTAAATGTATACTTGTTTTCGGCTGCCTCGGAAGTCGGAAATACATGTATACTTGCTGCACACAAATTCAACATGTTACAAGACTTTCTGCCACGGAAACTACAACCGAATACTTATTTACTCTATTTATAATATACGTGTATCAGTGTATGTATAATCTGTTTGCAAATTCTTTGAAATTGTTGTAAAACAATACCCATCTGGCTCGTGTTTCTCCTTAATAAAAGAGAGAAAATATAACACTGACCATCTAAAACAAAAATTGTACTGATCTACAGATTTTGTGGATGCATAAGAACAATACTGGGACTATGCAACAAGAATTTCTGTTAATTGTAACATCTCTAAAATAAAATAAAATTGCTAGTTATTAGCAAAAGAGTCTTTTCATTAGTAGGCAGATTGACTGGTTACATATATATTTTGTTATGAAACCATATGCATTTGGAAGTGTGTGTAAGAATCTGATCTCTAATTAAACAAACCACATTCAATTTTTATACATGAGCTTTAACTTTACTACTTCAAAGAACATCTGATGAAAACAAAAAAGCTCCAGAAAAAAAAATGATCAATGCGAAGCTAAATAACAAGTGAAGTAGAAAAGTGTAAATATTACACATCACAACCAACGCTTTGGAAGAAAATGGTTAATCTTTGATATTCACTTGTATCATATTGCAGCCCTCATGGCTCCTCTTGCAGCATCCCGTCTCAGCTCATCTTGTTTTCCGCTGCCTCGGAAGTACATGTATACTTGCTGCACACATATTCAACATGTTACAAAACTTTTTGCCTCAGAAACTACATCGATACAGAGATTATAGCTTTTATCAGACCTGGATAACCCAAATGCTGACCACTGATTCAAGGCAGAAAAACCCAAACCCGATGAAGTAGAATATCTGTGAAAGGCGAAACAAGATATCAACCATCAACAGTAACATGATCAGGAGTTTCTAGTTCATGAGATGAGATCAATTGGTCGCAGACACTCGGAGGAAATGGAAAATGACACAATTATAGAGATCATAAGGGATAAAGAGAGCTTACTCCGACCAATGTATTACCACTCAGCACGTCTATTGCAGGTAATATGCCACTGTAAATTTGAAAATCATCGAAACCAAAGCAAACTTGTTAAGAGAATGCAGACGATGCAACTATTAATTGTTGTATGTTTTGAAGCTTTCGAGGAAACTTACGCAAGAGATTTTCCTTTGAAGACAATAGGAGGAGCAACTGCAGCAAAGACGCAGAATGCTATGTGGAGCTGTAGCCAGAAAGGACAGTGTCAGATGAATTTCTAGAGAAGACTGTTAAAAAAATATGCAAGAGATCTGACATTACAATCAGTAAGAAAACTAGGGACTCACCATGTAGAACAAGAAAAACCATCCAAAGCTCAATGCGCTGTCGCTTCTGCAGAATTCCAACAGAAAGAAAAGATAGCGTTAGAGAATGTGGAACAAAAACATTGTAAAGACTTTTTCCTCCATTATAATACGTTTGCATTTTTCAGAGGCTAGAGATGAGAAATAAGAACCTGAAGGCACGGTAGAGTGGCCGATACCATAACACATAGCCTCCTGGGACACCCGAGATGAAGTAAATAAGGGCGAGAAGCCAAATCGTTACTCCTGAAATAAATAGAAAACACCAAATACAAGGGTTTAAATATGCAGAAAAGCCCATTACAGAAGACTTGGCCATCGGAAATGAAGATAAGACATGTAAGGGAACAAGAACAGACCTTCTCCTTTGATCCAAGCTGTAGTAACGGCAATGATATTCCAGAAAAGTGCAAGAACCAATCCTGTTGGACATGAACACAGTAAAATTTTACCATCTTCATATTTTCTTTATCAACTTATGTAGGTGGAGTTAAAGTAAGGGTGCCTGATGGACAGTCCTCACTATCCAAGTATTTACATACCCAAATATGTTGCAAATGCAATATACTGCATCCTTTGGAGCCGAACCGGGATTTCATTTGCAATGTCATGGTGGATAAGTGGGAAGAAGGGCGGCCAGTTTTTCACCTCAATAACAATTCCAGCTACAAAGAATGGTAATGTAAGAACAAATTTAGATAACAATATAACGGGGAAGCAAGACAATGCTTTAGATTTAGGAAAATGAATCAACCAATGGAGACTCATATCAGAAACTACAAATAACACAATATCCAAATCCTCTTAAAACAGTATAGGAACATGTGCTGAAAACATATGATATGTACCTCGTGCAGCAGCATCCTCTTTCCGTTTGAGATCCTACACACAAACAATAAACCATCAGCTTAAAAGGAAGATTCACAAAACATGATCAAAACTGGCTTTTTCTAAGCAAAAAGTTTGCTTGAGTTTAAGTCTAAAATATTCTCAGCAGTTGATACCTGCTCCCGTTTTGTCAGCTCAGCTTCTTTGGCTTGAAGCTCCTTCTCTCTCTTCTTCAAATCCTATATTCCAACAATGAAAGACCAAAACAAAAAAAAATGTAAATTACAATAACCCAAATACGCACCTAATCACATAATGTATAATAACTACTCCATCACCAATCAAACCTGTGCAGCAGAGCCCGGTCTGTCAAGAACGGTACGACCGTAACCAAAACCAGCAGGTTCCGGAGGCAAAGGCGATAGCCTCGAATTCGAAGCAGCCGGAACACTCCCATGATTCTATCAAATGTAGTCAAACCAACAAATCATTAAGCACCTAATATCGTCTCCACGATCAAAGAGCAACCACATAACCAAAAGAACCTAAATTTTCAAGAACCCTAAAACAATCTACAAGCCACAACATAAACCCACGAAGCGTTCAATTACACTAAAGTTACATTCTCGCCATGATTACTCAATAATCGAATCCTAAACACACAAATTCAAAAACCACAAAAAACAAACCCTAAGTAAAATCTAAATTCGAAACCCCAATTTCTAAGAATCTGAGTCTAGACGCCGGAAAATTTTCACTAGTGATGAAATGGAAAGAGGAGAGAAGCTTACGGCGAAAGGATTGACTTCTTCTTCTTCGGCGAAAGGGTTCCGATCGAAGCGACCAGCCATTTCTTACAATCAAACGATTCAGAAGATTCGATTGATGAACAAGACTTGTGGAAATTTGATCTGAGATCTGTGAAACGGACAAAGATTACAACTTTGAAGAAGAGAGAAAATTATAATACATCCGTTTATATACAGCCTCGTCACGTTTAGATTTTTTTTTTATTAATTGTTGCACCTATAAAGTTCTAAAATTAAATAATATAGTAATATATGGTCAACAGTTGTAATTTTTTTGTTTTAATAACTATTTGTAAAAAATATTTGTATGTAGTTTTATCATTTACTAATAAATCTCGGTATATAGTTTCAATTGGGTTAACATTGATGTAGTTTTTGATTATATAAATTATATTGTCAAAGTTTTCCAAAATGTTACATATGTGAAGTAGACTTCAGAATTAGAGAAACTTCAAAAAGTAGTGGAGATATTCAAATTGATTTAGTCGTAGGCTTGAAAAAGTGTCCTTTTGTGTATCTACATCACATCTTCGTTGTTGAGTCATTGTTAATGTAACTTGCCTTAAACCTGTTACTCATTATTTGAGATATATGAATCATAAGTTAAAATCTTGATCTATGGTCTAACTCGCAAGTGTCTGACCATCGAGCCATACGAGCTTTGGCATAACCTTTTCAGCGAAACTTTATCCTTGTGTGATGAAAATATTTACCAACGTTTGTAATTTTAACAGGAACGCCTTTTTTCTTATCTAAAGAAAGCTACACTCTGATTAAGAAGAAGTATAATGACAAATTAATACTATCAACTAATTACATAAAGCATTCTCTGTATGTGTGTATGAAAATCCTTCTAGGGCTATATGTGTGTTATGTTGATGTTTCTTGAGTTCTCTTCTGTTTAACTCGGTTACTACTGCCACGCCTTAATCTTCGGTTGTTATTGCTTTTCCCCTTTGTCTTCGAGCTCGATGCAAATGGATCAATCCAGTTCTTGTCTTCTTCAACCGCTCTGTTCCATCGTTCTTTGAAAGTTTGAAGCTCCCATGTCGATTGCCTCCTTATCTACTTGTTTCACCAAACCATAAAAACAATATGATGCTAAGTTTTCGACATACCGAAGAAGAGTCTAATCAAGATTTCATTGGTTAACTCACCGAGGTTCTTGAATCAAATGTTGTATGGCCTTGTCTCTTGAAATATCAATGAAAAAAGAAGCATAAAGGTGTGAGTTTTTGTTTTAGTTAAGGCCAAATAAATGGGAAATGCAGAGTATTTTGAAGTCAACAGAACTTACCCTAGTCCCAACATCACGAGCTGCGGTCTGCGGGTATAAAACAACGGTCATATAAAAAACTGTTCATCATCGAGATTACAACAAGTATTGATCTCGGTTTTCAAAGATCATACCTTTTTCTCGGAGTTTACACTTTCACCTAACGTTTGAATGCCCTGATGGAAGATATACTCACTATCCACGATCCCTACATTCTTCGTTCGGTCTCCCTACAACATTCAAACTAGCTCATTAACTGAAAACAAGAGCATCAAATATGCAAACAAGGTTTTGAATGAGAAAATTGTAATTTACAAAGAAAACAAGATCACCTGTGCGCAATACCCGAGTTTCATATCCATCCCCCATCCATGAACCAAATCATTCTACAAAAATCAAAGCAAAAATGTCCACAAGTGAGTAATTACTAAATACAAATCAAGGGCCCTCTAAATTCTGTAGATAAATAACCACAAAAGAAAATTACCTGTATAAGATTCCAAGTGCAAAACCATGCAGCTCTCGAAAACACCGGAGCCATTCCTTCAACAAATCTACAAACAAAGAAAACAACAAAGCAATGTGCTTTACTTCTCTACGTATATAGACCCAACAAATGTCAGATATTATTTATAGACTACCGAACCATTACCCTGTGCAAGGAGGTTCTTCGCTAGAATTAGAACACCTTCTATGGCCTTTACTTAGGAAAACTCTCCTGTGTTTTTGGCATCATCATGTTGTAAATAAATACCAAATGCATTGAAACCAAAAATAAAATAAAAATAACTTAGCTAATGAAGGATTTTTTTTTTTTTTTTTTTTTGTAACTCAGCTAATGAAGGATTTGAACCTATGAAATTTCTTTGTTTTCGATCGGAGTGTGATTTTATGGTGGATTTCAGTCGAGTTCCGGTCCAAAGCCGGTTGAGATATTTCGAACCCCTGTGATTTAACTATCTTCAGATACCTGCAGAAAATGGTGTCACTCAACTTCAAAACGCTCATAATTCTTGTTGTCCACTAGAACTAAAAGATCAAAAGCCTGATACTTTACCTCTCTGGTGTGAAATTCTCTACCCCGAGATCCTCATCCCAAAGAAAAATATAATCGTAAATAGAGACAACATCCGGATGGAGAAATCGTTTCGCAAACCACCTAAAATCGAGAGAGGAAAATCCATAAACCAACGTTATACAATTGAACATATCAACAAAACATTATGTGTTATATATCTTCTTTAAATATCATCTGATACAATTTAAGCAGAACAACTCGGAATAGGAAAAGTTACCATTTAGTCTGGTTCTGTGCAACCATATGTATGGCCTTTGAACTCCACTCAAGATCCCACCATTTATCCATATTTCCATCGTAGTGAAAAAGAACGACCGTGAAATTTGCTGGAAGAAACTGAGACACAAGATCTTTACATTAATAGGAAACCTCTGTTCTTCAGTGCTTAGGATTACGATATCAACTTAGCAAAAACTCCAAGTCTGCAGTACCTTCTTTACAATAGCGTCAACATTACGCTTCTGCTTTATTCCTACGGCTATTGCTAACAAATTGCGGTTAGTCATTTCGACATCCTATGTTCAGTAATCACAAACACACATCAGAAATTCCTCTAGCTACAAAGATTTTTGAATATAAATGTCACGATTATGTATATATATAGCTCTAACCTTTGACCTCAAATTATTACGAGACCAGAGAGGCTTTAACTCGAGGTCCGATCTAGGCTGCATGATTCCACGAGGCAAGCCTTTTAATCTCTCATCGACTGGCTCAGATTCCTGCGGAATTTCCTCAAATGAACTCTACATTAAACCGGTGATGCGCCACAAAATGAAGGAGATACAATAATTTTGAGTAACAAAATGTTACCATAGCCATATCAAACGGATAATCTGTTTCTTCCATCTGAAGCACAGAGGTAAAAAAAAAAAAAAAAACTTATCAAATAATCAAATCACCACTTCCAAAGACATCATATCGTTAGAACCGAATCCAACATTACCTCTGTTTGTACAAGTTGAAAATTTGAGGTCTTATACCAAAAGATCAAAAGTGCTATACACATGAGAGCCAAAAAGGGCTTCATTTTCCACCCGGATTTACTCTGCATTTTACCACAATTCAAAGCTAGTAATAAAAAAAAACACTGTAAAAACTCGGAACTATCTACAAAGTAAAACAAAGCTTACCACTTCTTGAGCATTACTTCTTTTTTTAACAAGTGACTTCAATGATTTGATCGACTTCATAGACGGCAAACCATGTTCCATAATCTACTTAAACAATCTTCAATACACATCAAAATCTGCTACACAATAAAAACAAACCCACCTAAGAAAACTTTTGCCAGAAATCTCAAATCTTTTGAAAAAATCAGAAAACTCACCAGACTCCACAACTGCCTTTGTGTTCTCCCAAGAACAGAGAACAAGACACTTCAACCAGTCTCATAAGCTAACTTCAAGACCATGCATGTGTGCTTTATATCAGTCTGAACATTCACGAGAAGAAGTTAAAACAATTTTATAGCCGACATCACAAAAAGACAAAACTATCAATCAATACAAAAGTCCAAAACAGGGTAAGTTTAGCAACAAAGCTTCAAGGTTAGCCTCCAGATAATCATCTAAGTCACAAAAACCCAAGTGAAAAAGATTGAAACTTTTAGAATACATATAAAAACCCATAATCTGGAACAATTTTCCCGGGTGAAAATCTGAAATGTATAGATTTTATTCCCAGGAAAACAGCATTAAAGAAATGAAGCGGCAAGTTTTGTAACATCATCAACAACAAAAAAAGATGACTTCTTTCAGGTTGTACTAACTTGCCTACAAAACGATGAAACATCACCTGGGACCATGTTAGAAAGCGAAACGGCTAAACGAATTGTATATAAGTTTTTAAAACCAAATTAAGAAGAAAAATAAGGAAAGATTTGTATTAGATCTAAGAAGGTTAAAAATAAGGAAAGATGACTCTCCTTTATTGCAAAATTTATTAACAAGCAAAGACGAAACCATAATCAGAATTGAAACCTCTGTTTTCGGAAACAAAAAGATAGGATCTTTTAAGTTACATGAGACAGCAAAATTCAGAAAAAAATTGTATGAAAATTCAAGAATAAGAGATGAGAGACCTTGGAGAATTTGAAGCATGCAGAGACAGAGAATCCACTGTAATGAAACTAAGACAAGAGCCAGCTCCAGAGAGAAAGAGAAACAGAAACAGAAGAGAAGTGTGTTTTGGTTTTTGCTTGGCATGAAGAAAGGAAGACACAAAAAAAGCTGGGGAAGTTATATAGCCACGATAAAATTTGTATTATCGATTGATTTGATAGCTTGTAAAGAAACGAAACCTAATTAACAGATCTTTTTTACTGGAATCTGGAAAATAAAATTATATATGTATATGTGTGTTGTGTAATAAAAGAACAAAAAAAGTCTGTACAAAAGTTAACGCGAGACTCGTGTCAGAACGTTGACAATATATGTAAATATAATAATAATACTTTGAAAAATTTGGAAAGAGATAATTCATATTTTAATTGTTTGCCAACAACAAGAAAAATATGGAAAATAAAAAATAAAAATCCATGTTTTGCGTTCTTCCATTAGTTTGACAATTACTTCAATGAGACAGGAGTGTCTCTAGTTCACCTTTTAAGCAACTCCAAAGCCCAATAACTTACAATTTTATTTTTTTGTTCTTCTTCTTGGTTTGGGCAACAAATTTTGAGTTCACTATTCCAGATGCTCAATCCAAAATTTCGGTTTATGTTTTGTGATTTTTTGTAATTAAAAGAGAAATTGAATGTTGTAGTTTAGATGATTAATTGCATATTAAAATATCTCTTTATTTTTTATATAATTCAGATAATCAATTACTGTTTCTTTGATTTGATTCTGATTGGATTGTGAAATACCTAACACAAACTACCCACTTTAATGGTAATATCAAATGGTTTAGTGCTGTTGAGCAATGTGAGATCAATTTTGTCTTATTGTATTCAAAATGTGATCATATGATCGATCGACCAAACCTTGACATTTATCCTTCACTATAAGTTTAGTGCTACTGCACTTATATTCAAAAAATAAAAAATCTCCAAAACCACCCTTGATATTTGATACATACCACAATTTATCAAAAAAATAGTTTGGAGTTTTTTAGTTTTTCTATTAAAATTCAGATGTATATTAATTTTCCAAATAATTCACTTCTAGTTAATTGGTTCTTAAAAGTTTCAGAAAAACTCATAAAATATGTGAAATGCCAAATATATTACCATTTAAAATGTTGTCTGTGACCAAACCATAATGAAAACTAGTGTTGAATCATTTCAATTTCAGTCTTTCTATTGGAAGATGGAAACATACAACTACTAAATCAACATAAAACAGTTAACTTATTTATAATTTTTTATTTGTCAAAATTCTTGAATGATCTGGTCCTAAGCCCAACCGAATAGATGTTGTTTGTTTAGATAATCAACCACTTACAGACAGTAATATTTAACCACTAATTTAACTTACAGAGTACGTTTTATCCTACCATTAACATCGTATTTTGATCCACACGAAATACTAAAACTAGTTTACACAAGTATTTCGTTCAAGTTTTAGTGGAAAATAAGAAATTATCTTGATAATATTTTTAATCGTCAAGACACACACCACTTAGTTACATACGATACAATGACATTTGGATAATAATTAATAACTTATGAGTCTCAACTGTAAACACTTTCCTCCAAAAAAAAAAAAAAAGTTATATTAGCTACCATTGTAGAATTTCATTTAGAAGCTCGGATTTATTTCAGTTTTAAAATTATTCTGTTAATTTTATGCCTGTTTATGATACCATATATCACTGTAAATATGGAAATTTGCATATACTATCTACTATACGTAACATGCATGAACCAACTAGTACTCTAGCAATATTGTAAAGGCTGGAACTTGGAAGCAATCCCAAAATGGCAAAAGGTAAAACGTTAAGACTATTACTCATCAAATCTGATAAGTTTTAAACTTTTATATAATTTGAATGTAGACAGAAAACAACATTTGAAACTTTCGTATTGATATTTAGATGCTTAGCATAACAAGTAATTTCACCGTACAAGTCATGTAGATGTCAAATATATTTGTCCAATATTGGAATTGCTTATGTAATTTATTTGGTTGCTCAAAGACGAATCATATGTGGTTGTATCCGCTCAAGTCTATTAAAAAGTGATACTGTAGAGAAAATTAGGAAGACTACACAAACACATTAGCACATCTGGTTAGGAATTAATCATAGAGTTAGATCAATATGAATTACAGTTCACAGAACAACAACAAGATCTACAAATCAAGAATTGAAGCGACTAAGGCCAAAAAGAATGATTTACAACATCCATATACCAAATTAGTATCCAAGTATCTTTCTGGAGATTAGATAGTTCGCAATCGCAGCAAAAGACAGTCTTTCTCACTGATATATGAATCCACAACACGCTTCTTCGCAATTTACAGTACAAAAACTGGCTATGGTTCTTGAAGAACTAGGTTTAGTTCTTGAGCCTTTCTTGTTATTAGACCACCTCTCCTGTATTCAAACAAAAGAGAAGAGAGCCAAAACAAGGGAAATAAGCGGAAAGATATACCAATTACGATTACTAGGAACTACTTTCAATGATTGAATTCATTACGAAGTTGAGGAAAGCAGGATGCTTAGGATGTTTACCTTGCAAGAACTGGAAGAATCCTCTGAATCTTGTGCAGTCCCGCTGAACAAATTTGGCAGATTTGTAGCCTGCATTGGGGTTTATTTACTTTTCCTGGTAAATGGGAATCAACATAGCAAACTAAACTGAGGTTCTAGAGAGTGGCGTGAACTCTAGTACCTTTCATCCGCATGAAGATCTACACCGACACTTCGCGGAGCTGAGACTGTTGAGCGTATAACTGAACCGAAAACCGCTACAAGCTTCAAAAGCATCTCAAGTGAGACATTTACCAGCCTGCACAGAACATATAACTATCTCAGATATAACATGACAAAAGATAAAACGTGTGATTGTTTATTACACCAGAAGGCTATTTTAGTTTATAATTTGAACTATCTACAACCCGGTCTTACTGCCTCACACTCATTCAGAAGCCATATCATGGAACAGTTATTTACCTCTCTGTCCTGCTACTCAACAAGCCTGTGAGGACAGGGACCAACTGCGAAAACATATCCAATGTGAGAATCTCTATCTTGTCGGTTAGAATACTGATCACATCTGCTTGAACCTGTACAAATATCTATGAGTTAGCATATCTAAACATTCAAACATACAAGACAAAAATAATGTACTGAGAATTCGAGATACCCACAGACTGATCAGTCAGCTTTCTCAAGGCCCCGATTGCGCCTTTAACATCGCCACGCTCCCAAAAATGTCTTACCGTCTGGATGTTTTTGACAGATCAATCAACTTGCAAATTAACAGTGTAGCATATAATGGTTAGATGAAAGCAAAGGAACAGGAATGCTTACTTGTAGTTTTGTCAATCTTGATTGAAGAGTGCTTAAGAACTCATCATGTGTTTTCATTATACTTTCTGTGATGTCACTATCATTCTCCCTGCCAGATACTTGAGGCTCTTCCTTCTGCACAAACCATACAATCAGATACGTTTATCATGCAGACAGAACTCTTTCAAAATAAAAATTTGTCTAAAAAACAAGCTGCAGTTAAAATATGGAGACTAAAGTTTTATATCTATCAGTTTACAAAGCTAATATTTGCAAGATACCTGGGTTAAGATATCGTAAGCTGGTTGAGTTTGTGCTACATGTGTTTCACCTAATGTCAAATCGGCCATGTGATCAGTTACTGTGGATGTAGCCAGCCTTTGAGTTGGACTAGCTCGGCGAGTGGCTGCTTTATGAGATGTATCTGATGTCATGTTATCTGCATGCATTACACGGGCTGGAGAAGTCCTAGCTGGACGCGTTGATGTCACAAGACACTCATGGGATGTCATGTTCTCTGCACGCACTACACGGGCTGGAGAAGTCCTAGCCGGACGTTTTGATGTTATATGATACTCATGGGAAATCATGTTCTCTGCACGCACGACACGGGCTGGAGAAGTCCTGGCCGGACGTGTTGATGTTACAAGACACTCATGAGAAATCATGTTCTCTGCCCGCACTACACGGGCTGGCGAAGTCCTAGCTGGACGTGTTGATGTTACAAGACACTCATGAGATGTCATGTTCTCTGCACGCATTACACGGGCTGGAGAAGTCCTAGCTGGACGTGTTGATGTTTCATGAGATGTCATTCCCATCGCCTGGCTGAATGACAAAGGCCTTACTCGAGCTGAGGAAGTCCTACGTTGTCCGCTTGACATAACAGAAGCCTCATCAGATTCATTATTTGTCGTCTGATTGACAGTCATAGGAATTATTCGGGCAGGTGAAGTTCTAGCTTTTCGTCTTAATGTCACATAAGACTCGTCGCCTGTGACATTAGTAGCCTGGTTGAGTTCCACAGGCATCACTGGAACTGAAGAAGTCCTAGATGGTTGTGTTAAAGGAAGCTCATCAGATGTCATGTTACTATCGCCATTGAGAACGATAGGCATCACTCGGGCTGGAGTACTCCTGGCTCGTCTTGATGATATTACAGGAGTTTCATCTGTCTGTTTTGATGTCTTACGCGGATCTTCCTGCGCCACATTAGTGTTCTGTGTTACTTTTGTACTGGCTGCTTCAGTAGGAGTAGTTTTGTCCCCTCTCTCAAACTTCTCAACCAGCGAGCGTGTCCTTCCCGAGACAACTTTTACTGCAAACAAGGCAATTCATAGGGAAATAATGATCAGCCAACTTAGATGCTACCAAGGAAATGGAAAGGCATCAAAAGTTTTGAACTCCGAACCTCCCCCAACAATCTTCACGGGGTTCTCTTCTCTGCTGCCGCCAGGGTCATTGTCTACATGATAGATATTTTTTACCAGCCAATTACTAATTGTTTGTTGCCTCAAAACCAAGTAAATGAACCTTAATAGAGTACATATGATGAGCACTTTGAAACAAGTTCTAACAATAGCTAAAGATTTACATTGTCAAGCCTATATGCTACTGCTAAAGACATTTTATGTATTCTTCTACAAGATTATTTCGCTTGATAACTAGATATAGTCTAGTAGCTTCCAGATGTCTTTTCGCACAGTAGACTATCTTTTAATTGACTCATATGTGACATAGTGCAAAGACACGAAGCCAGTAACATAAAGATTGCATAAATATTTTGGCGTAGACTTTCTTAGCAAAAAAAACTGCAGTGAATTAGTAAGTTCTAACTATGAATCAAGAACTTACTTTTCTGTTCGTCACCAGATTGTTCTGCTGCAAGACCTCTTTCAGTTTGGTTGGTACTGTGTTTGTTACTGATATCCTCTTTACATGAGTTTCTACCTGTCGGCAAGTCTATGTCTCTTCGGTGTTCCAATCCACCTTTGATGTCGTCCAATGTACAAGAATCAACAGACATTGCTCGCCTTGACTCATTGTCATTGCTATTTGATGACCTCTGTACACGAGGTGGTTTATACAGCACACCTGAGGCAAGGTTGCAGAGATATTCAAAATATAAATTATGAAAGCTAAATTTTAATGAATCTAAAGCCTGAGAACAGGGAACCTACGATGTGCTTCATCAGTCGGTGGTTCTGGAAGGGACACATTCTGAGTGTGGGACTCCTCTTCAACATTTGATCTGCTTTTCTTCCGAGTTCCAGATTGAACAACTACTGACTGAATTGATTCTTCAAACTTTGCTAACGTCTTTCTTACATGAGCTGGTCTTAGCAACATACCCGGTTTAGTTTTTGAGAAAGTGACACAATTTCTTCCTGAATGAGAAGATTCTTCCCCACCATTCTGCTTCTCACTCCCCATATTAACGACAGTCAAATTTCCACCTATAGCTTTAAAAGACGAGAGGTTCAAATTAGATCATACATAAGCAATAAACACTTAGAAGTAAAAGACAGACAAAGATTGTGATCATACTGCACAGAAACTGACATCCAAGACAAAACGCTACATGTTATCTTCCCCCAGTGTTGTATCATGCAGTAAAGAAAGCCGCAATTATACATGTTAGACTCATTCAGTTTCAACAGTTACAAAACTCAACAACATGCTCTTAAAATCGATATACCTTTTGATGTTAATTTTAAGAGTTTCGACACAGTACCAATGGTCTTAAGTTTTGTTAACTAACTCGAATAATATACTGACAGATGAAGCGTAGCGTAATTACATCACACCAAACTTGAAATAATTGAGCATGAAAAACAAAAT
>OVAP01004132.1:0-15160 GCA_900406295.1 Aurinia saxatilis | reverse complement strand
ACGCAGATTTGCGAGGGAAACCCGCCGTCGCAAATTTCCCTCGCAAATGGCTTGTTTTCTTGTAGTGATCATTTGTTTTGTTTTGTTCTTAGGACCAGCCTTCGGCACAGCTAAGTAAAACCTAGGCTTTAGTCCCCAAATTTTTTCGGTTAATTTATATATATTTAAGACCCCAAATTACAACTTTTTTTTCTTTTTTACTAAAACTCTTATTGAATTGCCTATAACCCCTAAACTTCATGCCGGCCCTCGATAGAGATCATATTTTTTTTATAAAATAGATAGAGATCATGTTACGAAACAAACTTAAGAAAATAAAGCCTGTCAAAGCAAAATTATTAATATTGAGTCTGAAATGTATTGTGTTATTTCTTTCAAAGTATACCAAAAACGTTTACACATTTTCTTAGAGACTACATATACTGATCATTATAACATCATACCAAGAGAGAGACTACATATATTGATACTTGGGGGAAGTTTGAGCTGTGGGTTCTGGACTGCCAACTGGACACTATTTGGGAGGCTTTCTGTTTTTCCTCAGGGAGAGAGACAAAGGTCTCAGAGATCTGGTACCCAAACAGTGGGTGGGCTCTTCCACCAGCCAGATCAGACAATCAGGTGACTCTCCAAATCTACTTATCTACAGTCACTCTAACAGACAATTAAGACATTCACAGTGGGTACTAGTTATCGTTACATCTGCTTCTATAAGATACAAAAGAAAGGAAACAGAAAACACATGTATGCAGTATCTCCAACTTTCACCAGTAAGCCTCTCAAGAAAGTGCTTACCTCTGCAACGTGGTGTGTGCCAAGTAATAGTGACAAAAAGAATAATGGAAAAGTAAATGACAATCGGAGTATATTTCGAGTGTTCTAGCAGCTTTCAGTTAAAATATGTACCTCTATAAATGCAGATTTTCATAGCTAGATATTAATTAGTAGCAGTCATTTTTACAAATAAGATGTGATCTCTAAACTTTTTGCTTTTGTATGCATGTTCCCAAACACTCTCTAAGACTATCACATTAACTAGCAACTTTTTGAAAAACAGACTCATTTTCATTTTAATTACCCGATACATACTTTATTATGGACAGAAAACCTTACAATGGCTTTCGTAGCATCCCACGAAAAATATGTGGTGAAGAAGCATGGTTTGTTCCCCTCAATGATTTTGTATAATGGAACTTTCGGGGACAAGCGTTCCAGGAACCAGCCAGATCAATGTATCTCACCCCTGTCTAAAACTACACAATGAGCAAACAAGGTAGAATATGAGAACATTGAGAAGCTACTGTCATACTGATTAACTTAAGCTAATCAGCAAAATCGATGAAGGAAATTTGTTTTTCCTTGGGGTCCACACATGTATCTAGTAAATGCATATATTCTGTCAGGATTGTGCTTCATGTTTTCTTTTGTCTTGTTTGACTCCAAAGATTTCATAAGTTGCCGGTTTCAGGTTTAATAGAACAAAATTTTAATGTATATATTAAAAAAAGAAAATCTTCCTTTTAAGTTCATAGAAACTTGACTAACGTCTAAAAAAAAGAGTTTCTTAAAAACCAAAAACATTTGTTAGTTCAATAATTCATCTAGAGAAAGAGTAAACTGGACAAAAAGAAACCACCAACACTCTTATTACTTTATATGGTGTCAATAGGTAATTAGTAATTTAACTTTTTTTTTTTTTCTTTCTATATCATTGATAATTAAGAGCGGTATGGGATTACAATGGAAAAATACGAAACTTTCAAAAAAACAAATTAGTACATAAGCAGATTTGGGATTAATTCTTTTTTATTCCGAAAAAAAGTAAATTAACTTCTTCTTTTTAATGTCAAGGATTGGGAACATGTGTTGGGCTTTATGGCCCAAAATAAACTAATCCGAAGTATGGAAGGATATTGTTAGTGGGCAATATATATACAAGAGGCGTATGATCATAGTTTCAATCACTTTTTGAGTTCAAGAATTGCTTCGGTCTGACAGGTCTGTCTCTGTCTCTCATATATCTATGATAAAAATCTACATACTGATTCAATTGCGGAAAATTCTTGTTTTTGACTTGGTATATCTGAATCTTTAGCATATTATCACCGGATTTGGGGTTTATTGGCTCTGCTTATAATTCTTTGGAATTGATATACATATATTTTTATATCTTTCTCTGTAGCTTATTATTATTATCCAATTTAGTGTTTATTGACTCTGTTTATGTTTTCCTTTTCGTAGTTAGAGATTAGTCATGTCGGGTGCATTAGCCAGATTTGTGAAATCGTTGTTTACAACTCGGCAGGGTCTTTCAGATTTAACCACGATAGTGGGAATACCCCTGTTTAGTTACATCATCTTTCGAAATAAGAGGGAACTTTCTCGTATCCGCGAGGAAAAGCAGCTTGTGAGGGAGAAGTTTTATGCACAGAGGCCTAGAGGGTGGTGATTGGTCGGTCGGTGGCATATGAGATGTTGTTTTGGTTTTGGTTTTGGTTTTGTTTTTCTTTCCCTGTGTTCTACTATTTATTCTCGTGATACTGAATAAAACTCTTTTTTTTTATTTATGCTAAAGAGATGATGATTCTCCTATTGTTCATAAGCCTCTAGATACTCAATCACTTCATGATTCTCTTATGGACTGGAGACTTGAGATATAAACCATATGCTGTTATTGTATTGTATTCGGCAATTTCCATCCTACCTTCATTGTTAACACTCATCAACTTCATTCTCAAGACACAAGAGAGCTTTAACCCCGGAGAAAACTTGTATCAAGAGCCTCACTTACCCAAGAATAACCTCTCTTCTGTTCTAGGTGTTGTCCACTTCAAACATCCCAGGGTACCTTGTTTGTGCAACCGGTGACTACTCCCCGAATAGCCTGTCAGCCACTTTTAAAACACTCACTAACAGGCTCTCTCCTGCTGACTTGGAGTACCCGTCTCTGACTCCCGAGAACCTTGTAAAATTCACCTTCATCTTCTTATCTTGGATCTGCACTCGACCAAGCTCACTAGGGCATCCCAGGCCACTAATGCAGAGTTTGCGTTTGTTACAATGACAAGCCTGGGAAGAGAAAACCAATGGGCGAAGAAGACAACATAAATCAACCAAAGTGTGATCATAAGCAAGTAAAAGTATTAAAGTGTGCCCTTTCATGTTTTCCGTTTTTGGGAAAGATAGTTCCCAATGGTAGCTCGGTGTGGGGATGTGAAATTCCAAGTGGATGTGGAAGGGAGTGAGAAGCAGGAAAACTCTTTAAGTTAATATGAATAGAATCATAAGTTGATCCAGATTAAGACATATTTAAAAAATTTGGGCATAACGAAGCCAGGCCTTGCTGGTACTGTATTGAGATCTCCCCTCCACACAAATGCATTGGAATATCTGCACTGTGCTTAGCCAGCTTTACCTGCAACGATGAAAAGAGAGGGGTATTTATCAATAAGATAGTTAAACTCACAAATATTCTGCATAAATTTTGAGCATACCTCCTCCTGTAACAGTGTCCCGTAGTAAATTCTGACCATCCATTTGCTAAAACTACTACTGGAGAACGCCAGAGCCGGAGGATCGAATCCCACAGCTTTATGGATATTTTTAGATAATTTGGGTGAAAACTAATGGATACAATGAAAAAAATTCTCGTTCTTTTTCGAAATATCTGAATCGATCCAAAATGGGTAGGTATCAATCAAACCCAAACTAAAATTTTAAAATATCAGAATAAATCCTAAATATGTAGAACCGAATATCTAAAAAAACGAAAAATACGAACCGGAATCAAACCGAAACCCGGAATGTCTGATATTAATAAAAACCATAATAAAAGAATATTTAAATTAATTTTCTCACATTCAAGTGTGCCAAAAGAAGTAGCAAAAAGAGTGATGTGTATGATGCCATTATATTATGGATTTTATTACATTTGTGGATGATGGTTAAGCAGCAGCAGCTATTATTGTATACTTTTTCCATATGAACATGGGAACCAAAAAATTCAGACATATGTCGCCAATTACTTCATAGGATATGAATTAACTTAACAAAAGGAAAATATAAAATTTATTTAACAAAGGAAAAACAAAATGGGAGAGATGAAAAAAAAAAAAAAGGAGGGAATTTTGGGCGGGAGATGAAAATGGTGTTTTCGCGCGAGTGTTTTCGAAGCTAAAATGTTGAAACTAGAACTCGAAGGGTGGTGTATTATGATTTTACCCTTTGGTTTTGAATCTGATATATGGCACGTGACGTTGATTATACCCATTTGGTTTAAACCGACATTAAACCAAAACATTTCGGTTCGATTCTGTTTTTCTACGGGTCTTCGGTTGCATTTTCTGTTATGGTGGGGATTACACATTGGTGGAAGGTTGCAGTAAATTTCCTTCCAACAGTATATAAACTGCAAATAGCTTTAAACTGCTCATAGATTTGAAGTATTACCAAATACTCAAATTTAACTCTAAAGTTTACCATTCATTCATCAATTATCATATCATTAATGATATACTTGTCTTATACATTCGTTAGTATTGCTAAAATTAAGGACTATCTGTATCCCAAAATCAATTAATCCCAGCTGGAGACGGATCGATACACTAACCAAATAGCAGCTTTTAGCTAAAGAAAGAAAAAGACTGAACACTAAGAACTTACAAAAAACACAGACAGTTTTCTCAAAATGATAAAAGTTTGTTAACAAAACAAGTAAATGCCGAGTTTTCACGCCTCTTGATCAAATAATTCACACATGATACTACTCAAATAAGAGAGACTTATATCACCAAAATATCAAAATCAAACCCCCAAATTAGACCTTAATTAACAAAAATTCATAGTGACACAAAATGCAAAACCTTTCTACCTGAGAAGAACCCCAAAGCTCGAAATGAGAAGGAGATACAACGAGCAATAATCTCCCCGCGAGCTTCAAGTATACAATTCGTTGCGAAGAAGGACACGATCCTGCTTCTAATGGAATCACCTGTGGCCATCCATAAGCCATATACATCTTTCTCTACAATGGATCTGATTCGAAGAAGAAGCAATTAGAGATTTTGTTGATACGCAGAGATCAACATTTGATGAAGGAAGAAGAAGAAGAAGAGAACTCAGAGATCCATAAACGAAGCTGAAAGAAAAATCAAACCGACCGGTTTATATTATGGATCTAATTGGTTTAAGTCTAGCCGAAACAAACCGTATATGTATGGGCCTTCAGATTATAGAGTCTAGTGGGCCTTCTTCCATTTTATAAATACTTTTTTCTTCACGCTCAGTCCAATGTGTTTACTTATTTTATTTTATTTTATTTATGGATTATGTATTAAATGACACAAACAAAAATAAATTGATTTCATTGGAGAAATGATATTTAAGAAACCTAAATGATTTAAGATGAGGAACAAAATTGAAATGTGGCAATAATGAAAACACAGAGTTCATTTTGTGTTTGGTTTGTACAAAACAGTTTATTAAAATACTCTAATCTTCACTAAATACATAAGATATATGATACATTTAATTTACTGAATATGCAAAAAAAAATGTATATATAATACTCTTTGCATTGATTTGTGATTTCTCATTTTCTGATGAAAAACGACCGTCTGAATCATCGTTGTTTTCTCAAGATTTATGTGTTAAAAATCAATTAAATTAAAACGATACTATTTCATTCCTACCTTTACTCTAATATATATATATATTCATGATATAATGTTTTTTAAAATACATTTACTAACTTGTGGTAACTACCTAGTAGTATATTTACTACATGCTTGCCAGGTAGGATCTTTTGTGGCGTGGTTCTTCGGCCGTCCGGCTCCTGCGACAACCTACCCTTACTCGATGCAGTTTCCAATTCGTGAATATGTTTTTCTTCGGGAACCTTGCTCGCCGGTTTCCTAAGACTAAATTGCAAATATACTAAATTGCAAATAGCTTTAAACTGCTCATAGATTTGAATTTGTATGTACTAATGTACTAATACAATTCAAGACGATTCAGTAGACCAACAATTTTAAGCAGATCTCACTTGTCAAAAATTTAATCACACATACATTGTTAAGTTTCAATAATAAATGTGAAAAAAGAAATTTACTAACCACCCACCACACAACTCTCCTGGAAAAAATCATGGAACACCAGTTTGTCACCAAACAATCATTACAGTAGCACACATACTCGTGTGTGTATAAAATTATCAAAACCCAAACTCACCCATGAGGAAGAAAATTTTGAAACACCAGAGAAACAATGAGGAAAAACCAAGGAGAAAGAAAAAATAAAATAGGAATCCTTTTTTCATGGTCTACAAAGCTGCACCACACCACTGAGATAACCAATAACAACACTATGGCAAATCACTTCTTCGTTCTTAGTATCTCTGAATTGGGAGATTTCTTAGAACAAGTCGAATTTCTTCTTCAGCAAATCTTGCTTCCACCTCGGCAATTTGTAGAATGCTTCTTTCTCCATTCCAAATACCGTCTGGAACTCTTCCTCGGATAGGTAAGCCTGATAGACCAAAGTGGTATAAGATACCAGCAAGTCAACCCCAAACAATGTCAAGAGATAAAATGTACCTCTCTGCGTTTGAAGTCGATTCCTTTCACTGGGTTCTCAGACCTGGCTTGTAGCTGTTCATAGGTGAAGATGGCTCCAGTTGTTTCAGAGTTATCTGTCTTTGCTTCTGATCCCTTAGCACTCGCGTCCCGTGCAGGTGAAACTTCTGCTTCTTCCTTGGTTTCAGTGGTTTCTCCCGAAGCCTCTACCTCCGAGAAAGCTTTCTCATCTTTTGTTTCAGCTGTAACCACAACACACTCACAGTGTTTATCAGACTATTCCGACCAAGGCCAGAAAAAGGGAAACAAGCTCACAGTCAGTTCAGTATATGCCGTGTCAAAGGACTAGGCTTGTATTTAGACAATCAGCAGCGTACAGTCTGTTTCTGAAGATACCATTTTCTAAGTTTTTATATCTTGCGTCTGTCTGGCTTTGTACTCACAGATGTGTAATTACCCTTTTCACTTATACGCAATAGATCAACACTGGGAAACAACTTACCGGGAGGGCTGGCATCTGGCGATTTCTTCTTCTCAGAAACGAGAACTTGTGAGAGAGCAGCCACTGCTGCTGCTCTTTGAGACCCCTGACTTGTCAATCCCGGTCTTTGTGGAGGTGACTTCGATGACGGTGAAGAATTGAATGCGGATGTTAAGGCGGCTAAAGCTTCAGCTCGTTGTCTCGGACCACTTTGATTTCCATTTGATCTGTCCCGGCTCTGCAGTAAGACACTGAACATCTAAGTTGAAAGATCCTTATGAAAAACCATATAACATACCAATATCTTTATATATGTATCCGAACAAACAGAACCATCAGAAAAATTGAGCTTAGACTTTTTACCGGGGAGCTTGTCCTTTCGGAAGGAGAGTTAAATGCAGAATTCAAGGCAGCCAGAGCAGCAGCCCTTTGTCTTGGTCCTTGGTTCCCACCGCTAAACTGATCCTGCAGCAGAAGGGTAAATTATAAGAAAGGAGAGGCACCGACAGCAGTTTTTTCATTGTCACATCTGCTCTTATCTGCTTCTATAAGATACAAAAGTATCTCCAATTTTCGTCAGTAAGCATCTTAAGAAAGTGTTTACCTCTACAACGTGGTGTGTGCCAAGTAATAATGCTGCCTTCTTCTGGAAGGAATTTCCTTGCGCCTATAATGACAAAAAGATGTGGAAATTAGCGGAAACGTTAATGACAATCAGAGTTAATTTCGAGTGTCCTAGCAGCTTTCAGTTTATATGTGTACCTTTCCTCCTCTATAAATGCAGAGTCTCATCAATATTAATTAGTAGAACGTCATTTTAACAAATAAGATGTCATATCTAACTTGCTTTATTTTGTATAAGGGTGCTGGAGACTTAATAGGCATTTGCATACAGTGTAGCAAACTTGTTGCTTTTATATGCATGTTCCCAAACACTCTCCTAATACTATCAATTAACTAAAAACTTCTTGAAAAGCAGACTCATTTTCATTCTAATTACCCAATACATACTTTATTAAGGACAGAAAACCTACAGTGGCTTTAGTAGCATCCCACGAAAAATATGTGGTGAAGAAGCACGGTTCGTTCCCCTCAGTAATTTTGTATAATGGAACTTTTGGAGACAAGCCTTCCAGGGAACCAGCCAGATCAATGTATCTCTGCGCAAAACTATATAATGAGCAAACAAGGTAGAACAGGAGAAGCTACTGATTACTTAAGCTAAGAAGCAAAATTGATTAAGCATATTACTTGGCCAATCTCAAAGGCAGTTTGTTTTTCCTTGGGGTCCACACATTGACCAACCCAAACAAAAACTTCAGCGTGAGTATCTAGTAAATGCATATCTTCCGTCAGGAGGTCATCTTGATCAAAGTTGTGAATCTCTTCGACCTGTTTAACGTAATGTTAATACATGCAAGCATCTTGATAAAGAAGCACTGGTTATGTGTTCTTAATGCTCACCTGAAACTTTCCTGAGGTTCCATGTTGTTACAAATAAAGAAGCAGACACAGTTAGAATATTGCAACAAGTAAAAACATAGAACACTTTTCACATATCAGATAATAGTGTTGTATATAAGATTAAGAATCATCATGAACTATTAGGGAGATGCTTTGACCCTTCCAGATTTAAATTACCTTTGTTGAATGAAAAGGAGAACAAGTGAGGATCCCTGGGAGTCTCATAGGAAACCTTCTTGCTGGTGAAGTTTTGTTTCCCTCCAAGAGCAAACCAGAAGGATGAGCTTTCGGTTCCCTCTTTCGCGTGCTTGATGGTACTCCCAGGCTGAATTAGCAAGAGAGAAGATGATTAAAATTACCGATTAAAAAAACAGTGGTAAGAAGGCAAATTTACCATACCAATTGAAAGTACCTTTAAGAATTCAGCTACTTTAGCAGCAAGTTCTTGCTGCTCATGCGTACTTTGATTTCCATTCCAAAGGAACATGGAAGTACCAGATTGCAGAACGAAGCAGTCATAAGAGTTCAAAGAAGTTGCCACCTGCAGAAAGGAGTGCACAAAATGTCACAGACAATATGCGACAGAATAGTAAAACCAAAGAGTACTATGTGTTGTTCTTAATATAAAACTAAACAACCATGCATCCTTATTCAAATTCTGATCTTACACGAATAGGTAGCAAGTTTTGCACAATGGAAAAGTAGAAAAAACACTTAGCAAGAGAGGAATTAAGGTAGACACATACCGGTTCAACTTGTAATCCCTTGTTATTATGAACTCCAGTTCCAGACACTTGAATTAGTACAATTGATTCCGGCGTATAGGTTTCATCAGGTGAACCTTTCTCTGTCATACTATTTTTGTAACCAGAGCTCAAACCACCCTAGAAGTTAGCGTAACCCAATCATTTACCAATATATTGTGTTGCAGAAAAAAAGTCAGCTTGTGTACCACCATATGTTGAAAAAATCAAATACCTTAAGGACCACCATATGTTGAAAAAGTGCAACAAATTGTGGAGGCTCTTTACCCTCAAATATACGGGCCTGCAAAAAGATCAAGTCACTCAACAATCTTTTAGTTCTAGTGGCCATTACTTACAATAACAAAACAGGGTACCTGCACTGGTCTTCCCTTCAACGAATTTGTCATTGCGCTCGCTAGACGAACTGCTGTCTGTTGATCATCCTAAACTCGGAAGAAAACAAAATTTAGCATCTAATTGATGATGTTCATATAACAAGCCATAATTTGAATGGCTGAACCCAAATTTTGAACGCTTCCTGAAAGTCGAGAGGAAACAGCTCATAACAATATACTAACAGCAGCCCTAATAACTAAAGAGAAAAACTGCAGCACGTTCACTATACACCTTAAAACTGATACCCAAACAGGAGATAAAATCATGCAGACCCAGTCAGGTATCACCCAATGTCTTCCAAGACAACACGAGGAAGAAGCTAAAACATGCCGGTTTCGTCAATATATTATATGTCTTAATAACCCCTTTGCAGTTATTCACAAAGGAGCTAAAAGTACTTATGTAGAATCCAACTAAGATAGAGACTTTTTAACGATAATATTAATATTAAAGATGCACCCTTTTTTCATGATTACCTGAACACTATTCTTTCCAAACCAGCAGCACAAGAAGTAGTCTTCTTTCCTTTCACCAGAATGGTAGGTATAGAGGACCAAATAGCAGTCTCCAGAATACAATTTTCCGACATCATCTTTGGACAGAGGAGTCTTGGAGTTACCATCAATGTACCATACCTATTACATGAGCTTAGTGAGTTCGCATTAAGGTAACCTATTAGATTTAGCAAATAATAGCAGAACAAGTCAGGAGACACAACAGACCTCTAACTTTCCACCTCCTTCAAGCAGTGGTGGAATTTCCTCATTCACTGGTGTGCTTTTTGACGGTCCCTTTAACCCAGCACCTTGTTTCTTGAGGAACGCTAGAAAATAGCAAAGCACCAAGTCAGGGCTAAGAGATCACTCATTTTTTAATTTATTTTTATCAATGATTTGTGTATCAAAGGAATATTTACCAGCGACTTTTCCTCGTCCTTCTTCGTTAGCAGGAGCTGCCGAGCCTGATGGCCAAGAGTCGAAGTTAGACTTGAAAGAATTGGGCTCATAACTTTGGATCACTCGGGTTATACGTGTTGCCTTTGGCCTATTTTCACTAGCAATGAAGTCCTGGAGACGAAGGTAAACAATAAGAACCAATGCTCAGTTATTCCAAGGTCCAGCAAGTTAGATGATTTCAATTTACCTCAGCAGCTTGGATTGCACTTTTCCTCTCTTCCACTTGAGTTACTCGGCCAACCCAGATAAATACCTCAGAACCGCAGTCCAACAGGTAGCATTTATTGTTTTCCAGCATGGATTTGGACAAGTTACCGTCTATAGATGACACCTGACCATCAGTGATACTAAAAGAACAGCAATTAATCAACTTTCAAAAATAAGGTAACGTTTACAAATAGTGTGTAGAGCAGAAAGCACCTGGAAACCAACATACCAGAGATCACAAGGGAGATAAGTGAGTACCTATAAAGCTTAGGTGGAGTTGTCTCCGGAATAACTTCATCTTCACTAGCAACTTTCCTTGCGATGGGAGCAAAACCCCCAAAGAGGACCCAGAACTCGCCAGAATCTGATTCTGTATCCAATTTTCCATCATCTGTTGTGCAAGGAAGTTATTATACATGCATTAGTACCACAATCTGTATAAAAAAATATTGTGTCACATAAAAAAACTACTTGAGCATCCAACTGCTGCTTGATTGAACGAGCAAAAAGTGAAGAATAAGATTATACTAGTGTTAACTGTAGACGAGTCTAGTTCAGCCTACCAACAATAGCAACGTCACAAGTTCCTTCGTGAAACTTGTCTTTCAAATATTGAACGACTGACAACGCTTTAGCTCTCTCTTGGATATTTGAATTTGCACCATTAAACTGATAAATCTTTTCCTTGGTGTCCAAGATAAACACATCATCATGATTCAGTGATGAGCGAGCAAAAGGAACCTACACAAGAAAACAGATTAGCTCATATTCAAAGAAAGCACTCATGCAAAGGGAATATAACACGTCTAAAGATCTGCAGAACCGGAAACCTGCTTCAAGTGCACGGCACGTTTCCCTTTGCAGGTATACAACCGGGTTTCAAACTCTTCTTCCTCTGCTTTTTTAAATCCAGATGCAACACCACCCTCTAGCGGTATGATGCAAGGCTTGAAGTAAGACAAGAATTTGTCAGATTCATGACCTTGAATTTCACGGTGCTGGACAGCTCGGCCTCCAAGAGCATCATCAAGCTCAACTGTCTTGACAGCTGCTGTTCCAGCTTCATCCTGGAATCATTAATCATAGTTTAGTAACAACGATTTAGCTTTGCTTGTCTTTCAAATACACAAAATTTAGAATACAATATGCTGTTATGCGAAAAGAATTTGAAAATAGATACCTGGCTAGTATCTTTACCAATCCAAAAATGTATATCAAATAGAAAAGCACCCCCCTTAGTCTGTGTTGTCTGCACAGATGAAAGATAAACATGCGAATGTGAAAAACAATAAAGCACTATATTTTGATACATATGATCAGACAAGAAAGAATGCTCTTCTGTTCTGTTAGCTGATATCAAGGCATTCTCTTATAATCCGTCTTTTGATGAGCATATATAAAGAGGAGAAAAAGACATTGGAAGAAATCCCAAACCTGCAAGACAATGTAAGTATCTCCCATATAGAACTTTCCATGTTCAGACTTCGGCACTAGAACTGGCTGAAAATTTTCGATTCTCCAGATTTCAGTACCTCTAAGAAATGTTAAGTTCAGCACCATATACAGCAGTAAAGCATTCAACAATACCACGAAAACTATTGTATACAAAAGCGATACCAGAAGATATTTGCATTTTTCTCTCCGTATTTTATCAGCAGGAAACAATGAAATTGCTCCACTGCCATTTGATATTAAAGCAAAGCGGAAAAAAAGAAGATCATGAAAGGATACGGTTTCTGCCCGACTCCTTGAAATGCAGGATCCAATACTTTTGTTGAGCCAGACATTTTGAATATACTGGTCGATCTCTTCCTTTAAGTTAAGTACATAAACTACCTGCCAAGAACATAGAACAAGCGGGAAAAAAATAAGAAGGTGGGGGATTTTCATATGCTGAATCTGGAGATCAAAGACAATGCTGTCAAGGCAATAAGCTTTGTCGCATTGCATAATTAATAGGAAAATAAATTTTTACGAAAAAGGGTAAATAAGAATCTTCAAAAAGCTATTGAGCAACAATCAAGCTTCTATAATTGAATTTCTAAAATGATAATCATAAATTAGAACACAACA
This sequence comes from Aurinia saxatilis, assembly GCA_900406295.1. Taxonomy (NCBI): domain Eukaryota; kingdom Viridiplantae; phylum Streptophyta; class Magnoliopsida; order Brassicales; family Brassicaceae; genus Aurinia; species Aurinia saxatilis. The sequence goes on along the minus strand of OVAP01004132.1, from coordinate 2,265 downwards.
GTCATGCATAGAGTACTCGGATTCCCTCCCACGTATCATTATTTTCTGGCAAATCATTCAAGAAATTCAAGTTTATCATTGTTGATAAATTTAGAGAAGGATAGTACAAAAGTCAACAGTGTCATTCTTGGACTCCTCATCAGCAAACAAAATATAGTGGTGACCTTATACTGAGCGTATCAGTGAAAAACCTCCACAGTTCCAAGCTACACAACAAAATTCACTCAACATCTAGGCCTCAGGAAATTCTCATTCTATTTGAATGCTTATTGAGGTCATACACAAGAAAAATATAGAATGCATTTGCCATCTCTTCCAGTGAATGCTATTTAAATGACTCAGAAAACAGCTTCCTCTACACAAAGATGGAACAAAAAGATAAAGTTTATCAGCCCAAAACCTATTCCATAGTAACTACGAAAAACATCACAACGGAATACTAGCCTAATGCTTCCTAAAGGAATGTGATTTTAATCTGACCCTGTCTTACTAAAATATCGATATATATATGTCTCTGAGCCTGAGCAGAGGGAATGCAGTGAGCTCTTTAAAGATTAGCCTTGACAAATGTTGAATCAAACCTTACTTCTGCCACACATTCCCCTATTTCCAAATTGTACTAGTAATCCATAAAAAATACAGAAGCAAGGCTCTAAAATGTCTAACATCTGTATCCATGGGGATCTCAAGCATATCACGTTACAGTGACCACGTCACACACAACAACAACAACAAAAAATCCACGACACGAAACATTGATCCAGCAGTAGAATAATGCTATTTCTCAAGCTTGACACACACACACACACACACATCTTATGGAGGAATCACACCTCCTGTTTCTGTTTTCAGAATCATCAAGATTCAATTTTTTTTGCCTTAGCCTAAGAGATCGACCAAAAATTCCAATGATCAGTGCACTTCATCAACTTGTTCGTTCTCGTTTCTTAACTGCTATAGCTCTATAAGCCTTATTGATGGTAAACACTAAAATGAAGCTATCACCAGGAAACATTCAGAGCTAATACAGAATCGATAATGCACGAACACGCAACTAAAAAAATAATAATCAAAGAACAAACAATTTAAGCAGAGATCAAGCACGAAGCAGATCGAGAAACACCGATTCAACGGATCCAATCCATAAAGGTACGAGCTTTAATAAAAAAAAAAGAAATCGAAATCAGCTGATCTGTTACAGAACTAATTTATCATACATACATACCTGAGAATCAGACAGATCTCTGAATAGTAACAACACTGAAAGAAGAATGAGACAGCAATAGAAATGAAGAAAGAGATCAGAGACAAGAGAACATGAAAAAGAAAAAAAAAAGAATTATTGAAAAGAGAGATATGTGTGTGTGTGTGCTGTGTTATAATATATATCGTCTCTCCTTTGTACCTTTTTGCTTTATATCACGATTAAAGTTTGTGTGAGGAGATTTCTGATTTACACAGTCGATAATGAAGAAGAAGAAGGAGACAGAGACAGAGACAGAGACAGTGCGAGATTAAAAAGATCCGGTCGTGATGCTTTGTAACAGCAATTTATGGCTTTCTTCCCTTTATTTACCTGACTCATTATTATTATTTTTTAAAATAATTTTGAACCCTTTTTTTAATATTAAAACCTTAATTTTTATAGACATTGTGTTCGAATCCAAAGTAATTAACAGTGTAAATATTTTAATAATATTTAGTAGTGTTGAAGTGGCTTTGTGATTTTAACGTTTGAAGATGAATACTGAAAGTATTATATTATATATTATAAATTAATGACATTATAGAGGTGAGTATTATTATTAAGAAACCTCATCATCATTTCAAGACGACATTGGGTCCATCTCGCATGTGAATAGACTACACAAACGAAACTCTCTTTCTTAAAGTATACATTTTATTTATGCCTATTAAATTTCTGTTTTAATTACATTAGTTGTGTAACCAGTATTACAGCCTGCATAAAAATATCTACATCATATTAACTCAAACTAACTCTTGAGTTTTCTTGTCATAAATGATTCACACTGAAATTNTCGATGTGGATGAGGTCGTATATATCGTAGTTGGCTTAGCCTTGTTGTTATCGTGTCCTAGGTTCTAGGAAATTCATGTTTATCATTGAGAGTCACAAGTTTGTATAAAGAGTCAAGTCCGTTCTATCAATCAAGCAAGCAGTATAAACACCTAATTCTACATGGTATCAGAGCCACGATCTGACCTTTGTTCTTGTTAATTTACCTTGAGTCTTCTTGTTGAAGC
>OVAP01004131.1:190-15160 GCA_900406295.1 Aurinia saxatilis | reverse complement strand
ATTCCATAAAACGCATTTCTGATTTAGCAAAAGTCAAACACAAACCCACAAAAGACCATAACACACAAAAAGCAAAATTGTGAAAGTGAAAAGATGAGAAATTATCAATTTCCACACACAATCACAATTTCTACCACGCTCTATAGTCTTTCTGGATATTATCTAATGTTACACAAGGTCATGTTTCAGGAATGAGTACGAAAATAAAAATGCACATGCAGNTCAGGAATGAGTACGAAAATAAAAATGCACATGCAGTATTTCATTGTACAAAGTACAAACCTCATCAAAAGCACCCCTTCCGATGATTGTCAAAACTATCAGATTCAATATCTCTCATTCTCTGAAATTTTTTTAACCAACGTATATTAGTATATGTTCCTGCAATAATCAATACAGAGACAAAATATCAGTAAATCAAAATCACAATCCAATCAAAGTAACAATGTAGTGTCAACTTGAGTCCTCAAAACAATCAACAACAATATTACAGCAGTGTGAAACAAAATCTATAAAAATTTGAATGGCAAAACCCAATTTGAAAACTTCAAAACTCACAAACAAAGCAGAAAATTCAATTTAACATCAACGAAAATGAGTGGAAATACATGATAATCTAAAAGTTTTGTAAGTAAAGAGAGAGAATACAAAGAAAGAGACCTCAGCACATGTAACGAAGGATTGACTTGTTTCAAGGCTTGAATCGCTTGCATACATTCGACCTCTCTGTAATGGTTTCCCTTTTTCACTTGGTCATCAACACCCTCATCTTCACCATCACCTTCAGCAGATGGATTGGCACCAATGCTAACATCCACAGATCCCAAAACAGTCCACTGTACATATATATATCAACAAATTCAGAAGAAAAAAAATTCAACAAATTCATAACAAAGTTACAACACTAAGAGATGACACTTAAGAAGATATATATTGTCTTTTTCAAATGTATGTGGTATATGTAATCTTTATATATATCACCAATATTGATAATAATCCCATTTTGTTTACAAATTTGGTCTTGTAAAACCAAAGTGAATCCAAAGTCGAATATGGGGGGTTTAAAGTTTTGAAACAAAGACAAATTTTAACAGTTTTACCAAACAGTGTCTTGAGAGATGGTTTCTTTGTTATCTTAGTCTTCTGCTTCAGTTCCGTTGGGTCAAAACAGTTCAAAATAGAAATGAGCCTTCTTATTGTTGTTGATTGTTTTAAGCCTTGAAACAAAACCTATAAAAATGTAACGAAGGATTGACTTGTTTCAAGGCTTGAATCGCTTGCATACATTCGACCTCTCTGTAATGGTTTCCCGTAAATGACTGAGCGGTGAAATTTGTTCATGTGAATAGAAAAGTTACTAACCCATGCCAGTGATATGGTGTTCATCAACTATCTCAAGATTCTTGAATGTATAACCAAGGAAATTCACATCTTTGGATGACATCATCTGCATATAGGTTTGCAAACAATTGGTAAGAGTGGTAAAAGCACGATTGAGTATACTCCGACGGGAGAAAAAGCGAAAGAAAATTTACATACTTTTCTCCAGGGGACAGATTTTGATGAGGTTTGGCAAGTAGATGGAACCTGGCAATGAAAAGATGAATTAATATTTTACCCGAGACAGAAAACCTCGTCAAACTTTGATTCCATGAACTCTTTTGGTTCGAAGCCTATGTTCGACATTGCAGAGCAGCCTTCGGATGAGGTATTTCACTTCGATGGAGAGCTTAGCTTCATCAGAGAATTTCAAGTAGGTTTTTCCAATTTACAATCTGCAAAGAGAGATTGAGCAATTCTTTGATAAAAAAAATACTAAAATCAAATCAATCCTGCAAAGAGAGATTGAGCAATTCGAAACCTAGAAGCCTAATCAACAAAGAAATCAACTGAATCAAATCAATCCTGACGTATTTCACCTTCACAGAAGCGAACTTGCTTCCCCAATGCAGGCCTCGTGTTCCGAAACTCCATCTGGATTCTGCGGCTTGGTTCCATCGACGCTGCAGATTTTGGTCCCGCTTGAATCACATGAATCGCACGGTCTCTCATATGTATCAACATAACTCGCCGGAGAATTCAGCCACATCCTCTCATCTGTATCAGCATAACTCATCTCATCGATAGAGATCGGAAGAAGATAATGCTGAAGAGGCGGCCAACCAAAAAAATGAATTGTGATTGGAGGGTTACGGAAGAGTCTTACGGAAGAAGAAGAGAGTTACGGAAGAAGAAGAGGAATCTTGCCGACAGAAAAAAAAAAAAAAAAAAAAACTTAATCATGATTGAAGGCTTCAATCCAATGTGGATAAGCTAAGAGGCTTATGCCATGAAGTTTTATTAGTAGTAGATTTTCGCTTAATTATCCAAATTGATTCTTCTACATACACGAACATTCTCTCTTGTTGTTATGAACATTCTCTCTTGTTGTTCGATGTGTTATGATCAGAGCTATGGTAAACATTTTTAGGTTTAGTTGATTTTAATATTAGTTGCTGATTTCGATTGATGTAAATGAGTTATTATATATATCCAGTGTTATGCCAAGATCTGTAGGAGGTATAGGCAAAATATTTTAAATGAAACTCTTTCTATTTATTTTTATAGTCAGTTTAAATGATATAAAATCATAACTTAATACAAAACTGGTAAGAAATTCAATTATAGTTTTTTTTTTTTTTTGTATAAACACTTTCACCAAACTCTCATAAACTATTTAAGTAACTATCATATACCGGAAGTACCAAGCATGACAAACAAATATTTCTATCATATAAATTTTCTTCTTTATTTTTTATGCACATTTTTGCTAAATTCTCATAAATGATTTCTTTTTTATTCTATATCTTCTTGTGTTCGTACCACTACTTTCTTCACGTTCAATGGGTAATGAAACTCCTGCAAAACAGTGTGAAACGAAATTTTGTAGAGAGTTATAAATTAACAAACCAAAACACAGTTGTCTACTGATTTCTTTTAGCTTTTTTTTTTTCCTCACCGTATCATAGTTCCATTCAGAGATACTGCAACTTCAGCCATTCATTCTCTTGCAACTATGATTCCTCCACCTGGTATTATAACATTTTTAGTTAGCTGAAGGCTTGGAGCATAATTTTCATATATATGTTAAGTACTGAGATTACTGAGAAGACTTATGCTGACAATGCCGTATTTAAAATTTTGGTTTTTAAGAAACAAATTTCTTTTATCAAAGCAACACGTTGAATATAGTATAGTCTAGTAAACATACAAGTAACTACTTATTGATTTTCATGCTTTTCTCACTATCACAAAGCGTTAAAACAGAGTTTCATGCATCAATGGTTTGAACTGCAAAGTCTTTGGATAGTAAAAAGAGGGAAGAAATTAATATCATTTAATGGCGACAAATATCAAAGGAGCTATTGACCAATATGGGTTGTTGCTGTTAAAGGTCATTGCTCATTTAACTTATGAAACTTAAAAGAGTGAAATCAGATACTTAAACTGAATTCAGTCATCTCGATATTGCAACATCAAAGACGATGACTTCAGATAAAACCACAAGACTATATAAACCATCCTTTACCGAGTTATAGCTTGAATGGAAACCTACAGTTTGTAAGATTTCAAGTAAAGATGACATACCTTGGTTGCAGTTTCAAAATTGCTGAATTTTCGTCCCTTTTACCGAGATTAAGAATCCCATCAGAATGTCTAGACCGAACTCTCCATTTTGTAGAGCCTGATGGTCGAAATGGCCCCAGCACGCAACCAAATCAGCTCACTCCAAGTGGCAGTAATCGGAGATGGAGCAGCACGAGAGCTACGCCATGAATTTCACTCCGTCACGTCTTCGAACGCGACACATAAGTCGGTGGCCACTGGGTCTACACACCCCAAAGCAAACCCGACCCACTTAGCCTCGACACGAATCGAACAATTGTCCACTCAAGCGGGAACGATTCTCTCCGGACCAATCTGCTAAGAGAGTGTATGGGTTATAGAGACTTCCCTTTTGTCCCTCGATATACATGTATAGAAAACATTATTCATTGCTAAAAATATGTATCTCAAAACCCTACCGAATAGACCATATATGATGGGACCCGATGTCTGATCCATAACCATCGATAAACAAAGCTGGACAAACAAATTTATAGACAACTTTGCTAGCTCCCATATCTGCAAACGTATAAGCAACGCTCCTTCTTTGAGAGTAGATCTTTAGAGAGTTAGATTAAACAAATTGAATCTCATATAAAATTTACTAAAAAAGAAGAACTTGGTTTGACAATGGTTTTTAATCTACAAAAACCTAAAGTAGGAGATTTCTTTGTTACCTTTGTGTTGCTTCATCTTCCTTAGCCTGGTCAATGCATGGGTGTAGACCACCATATTCAAAAGGGAACACAGATTACCTTGTTCAGCGAGTGTCAAAGAGCTTCCTCTCAGAGATGCATAGATAGTTACGACAGTGACATTTTTCCAAAAGGAACCCTGTAACAGTGAATCACACATAAAATTTCACAACTGTTTTAAGCAGAAAACCAGCAAAAAAGAAATAGAAAATCGAAACACAAACAGCGAATTTAGACCACGAACCAAAAAGTAAGTCACTGAAAATGGATTTTATTTATTTATTCCCATGATTTTTTAAAAAGAACAATATGGGACAAAATGTAACTCAAATTGAGGTGTTTCACACAAAAATTAGAGTATTGGCGAGAAGAGAGAAACAAACTGACCCAATTTTCTCTTGCTAGATAGACCAGCATGCTTGTTTGCTTTGTGCAACTGCAGAAGCATTTGAAGACTGAAGCCTCGTCCTAATCATGAAATCCAAAAAATAGACTAAAAACCATTTTGCAATAGATACTTTATGAAACAAACATACAACAACGTTACAAAATGAATTCAATTTCCATGTAACTAAGAATGTAAGAAGCCAAAACCTACCGATGCATCAGTCCATGTTAGCTTATTCAACTCATCATCTCCTAAATTCAGAAGCAAAACCATTTCAGTATTTAAAGATAAAGTTTGAATATGATCCTCTTCAACTCATAATCAAAATTCAATCAAGAATTACCAATTAACAAAAGTAAAGTTTCAGAATGTTACCATAAACAACAAAAACCTTCTTCTGACTCTTAGATAGAAAAATGGCTTCTGGAACAGAGCCCTTGAATGTAAGCTTCCATCTATCAATCAAAACAATCAAAGGGAATTAGGATGAAGAACAATCTAAAGCCTTAAGAGAAAAGGAGGTAGAGGAATGAAATCTCAGTGCTTGAGGAAGTGGTAGGAATCGGCTAACAGAGAGATGGATGAAGGATTTCAAACTTAAGATGGAAGTCGTGTTTCCAAAGTAAAAGATAAACCTCTATCGAGATGTTTTGAGAAGAATCGTGGGAATCGGAAACGGGTCGAGAAGATTAAATATTTGGTAAGGCACCAAAAAGTTCACTATTTCATTGTGCGATTCAGAATTATAACATAGATTATTTAATGATTGTTTAATTCCAAACAACTGAAACGGTGCAGAGGTCGACGATGAGTCTCAAACGGAGCAGGGGAGACGAATGTGTGAAATTTATAAATTATGATTTGGTCAATTAAGACAAGGTTTTTAAATATTGTTTGATTTGAGCTATTGGGCTTTCTGCTTTTTGTATTTGGCCTAAAAGAAACAGAGACTAAAGAAGAGTTGTTGGAGAGAGCTGGTCTGACGTGGTTTAAAGAGAAAAAAATGCTGACTTGGCTTACTCTTATTCGTTGATTTTTTTGTTCTAGGTGGACACTCTCAAAACAAAGAACACCTCCTTTTATATATAGTAGATGCCTATTCCACAATCGAGTAAAATACCACTGGAGTTACGTAATAACCAGAACCAATAAATTTTTCTTCACATAAAGCGTCATTGTTACGTTTAATCCATCGCCTCGAATTATTCTTCACTTACCTCGTGGAATGGATTTTCGTAAACTCTCTGCATATGTATGCACTTAGAGTTACAATCTATGCCCTCGCATTTGTGATGCCACGTTGTAAAGTTGCATTGATCAATGGTTATTTGATTGGGTTAGGTGATGATCATCACAATCTCAAATAATAAGGATAAGTGATGGGGGTTTAGTTTTTGCCCAAAATATGTCCTGCAAGCGCACAAGTCTCGCAATAGTACTTAAGGGTCGAATCCACAGGGAGCAGAGTGTACGCAGTAGCACGTCCAAGTTCACTCGAGATAAGCAACAAAATGAAATGGTTTATGGTTTTGGTCGATCGATGAGAGTGCCTTTCGGTCGATTGCAGATGATGCGGTCGATCGATTAGTGCTTGTAAATGCTAAAACAAACAAAACGTGAGAAGATTCAGATATTAAAAGCGTTAGGAAAACAGGCAATGCATCAGAGGATCACGGTTTGAATTATTCAGGGTAGTAACTAGTGTAAATATCCTAGTTTAAGCTATATAGTTGAAATCACTATTAACTGACTATCCTTATGGTCAGGCTTAGCCAGTCTAGTTCAATTGGTATCCGAGTTAACTCTAACATATATCTTTTCATAAAGAAAATCTATGGGCTGATCAACCAATTAATCTGGGCATTAAGTTCAAGAAATCAAATTCTACTAAACTATAAATAGTAAAGCTTTCACTATCAAGTTATGGATCTCTTACTCTAAGTGGTGTATTAGTTGCAGGTTTATCCTATGATTATATTAAGATCTGATATGAAAGTAAGCTTATAAACTAACCATTACACAACCCTATTGACTATCTCCCAAACCATTATTCCTCCTAACAAAACCCTATTCCTAACTAAAAGATTACTCAAACATGCTAAAAGTACACATGATGACAATGAAAATTGTTTATTTTAAAGGAGGGTTCATAATAGCTTCTCTGAAGTGCAGAGATTACAAACTTCGTCCTTAGAGAAATGATCAAAGCAACATAAAAATTAAGAAACAAAGAAAAGAAATTGAAAATTATTTAGCCTAAATGCCTGGAAGCTTTGTGGGTGGTGATATTTCTCTCTGTCTTCAGTCGTCTGTATTTATAGGGGAGAGAGTCGAGTTGTTGGTCGAGATAAATCAGGAAGAGATTTGGATTATGATCCAAATATTTGTGTATATCCGGCTCTGATAGATCGGTCGCCATTATAAAAATCGATCGACTGATATCCAAAACGCGTCTTCTGAAGATTCAGTATCTTCAGTGATTATCTCCAACATATCCTTATATCTCCCCGAATGCAATGATCTTTATCTGAATTTGTTCTCGAAGCTTCCTTGAATTAATGGGCCTTGATCGATCGGTGGACCTCTCCTCCGGTCGATTGGGCCTTCATTTCATTCGGGCTTCTGGATACACCTTCAATGATTGGGCTTAACTTCTTACTCCTGAGAGCTAATGACTTGATTCCAAGCCCATGTGACAGCTAACTCACGTGGCTTGATTGTCCTAACTCCTCACTTCAATCCAAAATAAACATCTCTTTCATCTGGGCTTGGACTTTTGATGTTGATTTGTTGGACTTGGTAGAAAACGCCCATTTGTGACCTAAAATGCATTATTTTCACAAAAACACTTTGCAAACAGAGAAATGTGAAATCCAGTGGTTTATGTTTCAAATGAAATAGCTTCTTCATAAAAAGCACCAAAAATTCATATCGAAAAGCGGTAAAATATCATCCCTATCAATAGGATCTATTGTGGCTTAAAATGGACAATGGACCATGGACGTGGCATGAAATCTCAAAATGTAAGTATTATGCTAGATCTTTTGCTAGAGTGGAAATTAAAGATGGTTTATCGACATTTTTGTGCATGACACATGGTCATCTTTGTGACCAATTTTCCTACTCACGTAATCTCGCGGATTCATTAATCTAGGTATTCTAAATCATACATCTGCTAGGCACGTATTAGATCAACCTCACAAATGGAGGCATCGAGTTGAGAATTGTACCCACATTGAGGCTGAGATTCAACGCATCCGAGAGACACAAAGCCAAGCTGAGGATCAAGTCCTATGGAGAACGCATGACCAAGTTTTTAAATCGAGGTTCGACACTTCCAAATCTATGTCCCAAATCTGACACGACAAATCGCAAGTTGCATGGGCAGAGGGAATCTGGTTTAACCACCATACCCTGAAACTAGCTTTCCATGACTTGGTTGGCACTGCACTACCGACTAACAACATGTGAGAGAATTCATAGATGCAACACACACATATCAGCAATTTGTGTGATGTGTAACCATAGTACTGAGACAAGAGACCATCTCTTTTTCGCTTGTTTCTACTCTCTATGCGTTTGGGGAGACCTTGAGCAATACATATTTTGACTAAATTAAACGATGCAGTGGGATTCATTAGTCAACGCTATTGTACATGGGCAGCCTAGGCCCAAACATTTTATAGACGTTGGGGAGTGTTACAAAAAAAAGGTCGCATGAAACTAAGTTACTAACATACAAAAAAAGAGAAATTACACTACAAGAAATATGGAAATTATTTACGGAATTTTGCCTAGCTAAAAGGAAAAATCCATTGCTAAAACAAAAATTGTGACGAAAGGCAACATACGGATTCAGTTGACTTTGCTTCGACACTATTGTAATTCTGTTTTATAATATCTATTGTTAAATAAAATCTATTGTTTTAAACATTTAGATTTATAATATGATTAGTAAAATGAAATATATATTAAAAACATTTAAACAATATAAAAACATCATATTATATTAGATCTTAAATCAGTTATTATTAAACAACATCCTTTTGAGTTAAGAGCAACATCCGAGCTCACCAAAAAAGAAAAGATGACTAATGAGTTCACCTAGCAACATCTACAACAAATGCTAATAGAAAACATAGTTAAATTTATGACATAAGCATAAAATTTCTAACTCTTGATCCTGAAGTATGTCGTATAAGTTATCAGCTAAGTTTGCATCTTCATTGGTGGACAATAGTTGTGAATTAGATTTGTGATTGCGGGTTTCTCACCTCCAGACTCAACCATCTATTACATAAAAACACAAAAATGTATATAAACGAACAAAATGAGTTAATTCATTCAAATAATGTATAACTTATTACTTAACATGACATACTCGACTCTAGTGAATGGTTTCGAGCCACAAGTATAAAGATGCATACTAACTCCACCCATTTCTGATTTCCTATTTGCAGAGTTTGTTTTGCTCTTATGATTTGAGTATATTGTGTTCCAACGCTCCCACGTCAACTTCCAATGTGTTGAAGATACAAAGGCAAAGTTATGCTGTCCAACGTTTCTTCACCAACACATGATGACAAGTCTCCCAATAATAGCGTTGCTGGAAAACAGATTAAATCAAAAGAAAAAAAGAAACCAATTAACCAAAACTTAACACTTAATAAGAACAATTTAACATAATCTCACGAAGTTAATATACCAAAAAGTCAGACCATCAGAGGTCTTGCATCTCTTGCAGAACCTCACCAAGGTTCCACGAAGGACCATCAAAGTCATATGTGAAGGACTTTTTAATTGCATATCTGATCTCATTATCAGTCGAAAGCCTATAATCAACACACAAAAACAGATTCACTAATTAATAATACTAATACATTGGTAGTTCAAAACACATAACAGAACTTATCCTCTTCTAGCAGTACCTCTATTATGTTGTCCACCTCGATGTGGTGCTACTGGTGAACGCATACTACAATTGAGATTATTTAAAAAGATTTAAAATTTGAGAAATCTACACAATGCTAATTAGCACAGATGGAATTGACACTTGTTAACAATCTACAACTTTGTATTTTGATAATGGAGGTTAGATTATGATATATAATCAGAGCACAAAAAAAAATTGACCAATTAAATAACAGACAAATTATCCAAGAACACTACACAAATCAAAACTATTCAAGCGGAATTAGCCATCTATTTTGGTTAATAATTACATAGAGGTATGTAGACACTAAACCCAACAATCAGTTCAATTAGAATGCTAAAAACACACGACCGCTTCTTAAACAACAAGAACAAAAATCAAAGTAACACAGATCCAAGAGAAACAAGGAAGAAGATTGAAATTATGCTTACTTTCTAAACAAACGAGAGGAGGAGAAGACATATACGGAGGAGATGGGTTTAGGAGAAATTTGTAGGTAAAGAGGAAAAAAAATTGAAGAAGAAGATTTCAAAGGTTTCAGATGGGAGAGAGGATGCACGGAGCGAAGTTAGCCATTTTAGAGATTTCAGATGTGAAGAAAGAAGAAACGGAGTCCCCAAACATATAATAAGCATATACAATCTGGATAATATATAAGTTATGAGCATTTTTTCCGCTTATTTCCAAATTTTCCCGCTTATCTCCAAATATTTCGCCAAAATAAATCATTTTCATTACTCACTGATTTTTTTTTTTTGGAAACCCAACTTAAATTTTGTTGTTATCAGAATATATATGTAAGTTTAAGGAAATGAGTTTTGGTCACAAAATGGTTAGATTTTATCACAATTTCGTAACGAAATTTGGTCTCCAACTTTGGTCATAATGTTGTCACGTTTTTATCACAAAAATGGCCACGGATTTTCGGCACAAAATGGACAGATTTTTATCACAATTTGGTAACGAATTTTGGTCACCAATTTTGGTCATAATCTTGTCACATTTTGACCGCAAAAAATGGTCACCAGTTTAGGTTGATAGCAAAATCAAAGATAGAAGATTTATTCTCAGATGAGCTTATTAAGATAGATATAATAGAAAAAACTAAGATAATTTATTAAGTTTTATTATATGTACAAGAAAGCTAAAGGAAAGGGGAAGCTTTAAGATTTAAACACCACACTTAAATGATTCTTAGATTTCATTCATGAACAAATGATAAAGGTGAGAGTTGCCACCACTCTCAAGGTTACATCATTGTTTCTCACAACTCCTATATTTATACTATTTGCTTGTAAACCCTAAACATATGGACTTTCTTAGGTTTAATAAACTTGTGTTGGTCACAAAAATGGTACAGAGTTCTGGTCACAAACTGGTATACAATTTCAGTCACGAAATGTTTTAGCAAATTTTGGTCATAATACATCACAAATCCTCATATTGTGGTCTTGATTTGGTACTTTAAACTCTAAATTAAACATTCACTAATAATGTTTGTACCATATTATCATTGTTTTCAGTTTTTTTTTTTGTTGGGTTCTTAAAAAATTTACTTAGTATATTGGTTTAGAATTTATGATATATATGATTTTATTTTTATGCCATATAGGCCAATTTATTTTGAAATTAAGTGTTGTACTGGAACCACTCATTCAAGAAGCTTGCTACGGAAGTGCCGTCGCTAATCCATAGTTAATTTGTGAGAGATGGCTACGGAATGTGGTTGTTGCAAATTAATCACACCAAAATTCATCGCTCGCCGTTGCTCACAAAAAATATATTAAAAAATCTTTTGGATATGGCCTATCCCTAGCTATTGCGTGGTATTTAGTGACAGATTAGCTGCAATACATATATGTAGCTATATAGCGAGATATAGCAAGGGTATTAGCTACAAATGTGCCACATTTTTAGGTTGTCGGTATCTCTCGCTTATTATGTAGCAAAATATTTTAGCTACGGATCGTCTGTAGCCGGTCTGTCGCTATATAACAGATTTCTTGTAGTGTAATAACTTCTTTTCTTGTGCTTCCCAATTGTTCCAAGCATGTATGCCCTCCTTTCAAATTAAATATGCTAACCTGAGACAAAACAAAATCTGATAGTCATTCCAAACAAAATAAGTGATTGTAAGAAATAGTTTCTTCAAACTTTATTTGATGCAAATTCATGAATAACAGTTTCAACATCAATGTCCTCTAACATACTCTTTTCAATGCACAAAATGGCTAAACCATTCATCCTTTTTGGACATTGATAATCTCATGTAACTTTTCAATAGTTTAAGCTTTGAAAAGCTTCTTTGAATGGATGCTACAGTGACAGATTGTGATTAGAAGGTGATATACATTTCCAACAAATTCAAGCACTGCGTTATGTGTCACTGGCACATTTAGTAAAGTCGTTTGCAAAATTTTCAACTCATGATAAAAGTCATTCAAATCAACATCTGACACAATGCCATGAGAAAATGTTTTATGAAAAGTAATCCAATGTTCTTTAATTTCTTCTTAATTCAGTGATTTTAATTTTTGGGAATCAAACAAAAATCCAAAGACACTTTTAAACGTAGTCATTTGCTCGAATCTACTTTTCGCCGAAGCAATTGCCATATCAACAACAATAAAATAATTAACTCTATAAGAATCTTCAAATGATCATGCTTCTTCATCAAGATTATTCTCATCAAACTGTTTTTCTCTAAAGATATGTCGCTTACTTTAAAAAATAGGTTCAACATTCATATCACGAGCAAGACCTTGAGCTACTTTCAAGCTAGAATTAAACCCTTCATCTATAAATCTTTCAAAAAACAACAACATACCTTCTAGTTGTCTTAAATCAGTATTGATGCATATACATTTAGATTGTAAGCTTTTACTTAACGTGTTCATAACAAACAAAAAATGTCATACCAACTGGTCATGCCTAGTAAAAACTCAAAATTTCAAGCGGGCGAATTAAACTTTCAGCGTTGCTTTTCGTTATGGCATCATCACAAGAGTGAAATAAATCATATAAAGTTAATCGCACTTGAGGAGCTTGAAACCTAATAGCTTTAACACTCTTGATACGACTCTCCCAACGAGTATTAGACAAAGATTTCATAGTTTAGTAGAGAACATGGTCACATAGAATTTTCCACCTTTTTGTAGAGCTAGACATATGTTGCAAAAGTAAAGAAATATTAAAAAATAGCTTTTAAACAAGAATGTGTCATATCACTAACCACAAGATTAAGACTATGACAAGCACATGGCATATATAAGGCTTTTGGATTAATTTCAAGTAATCTCTTTTGAATCCCTTGTTGTTTTCTTTTCATATTGGAACCATTGTCATAACCTGACTTCTCACATTAGCAACATCAAGTTCTAAATATTTTAAGTGCATCTAATTGATATATCCAATATTTTACTGATTTTTATCCTAATAAACATATATTTATTTATATTTTAGAGTCTATATTATTATTATTAGAGTCCAAAAGAGTCAATTTAGGTGCATGGACGAGTTTTGGTCACTTGGTGAATTAAGGAGGAATTATGAAGCAAAAGGAAGCAAATACGTGGAATGATAATGCAAAAGCAGTCTGAAGTTCCTTAAATATCGTGTCAGACGAAGGTCTTACCGTAGGAACTTTAATCTCAAATTTTGATACGACATAGGAAATTGAGTTAGCTTCACTTTGGCGGTGGTTTAAACTCATTCTGATTATTGGTTGAGAAGATATGACGGTTTTAGTGAAGACATGTCATTCTGGCGGACAGAAAAAGGAAGTTTCCAATTATTATTCGGAAAAAAAGAAATATCGAGCTCTCCATATTTTTACCAAGGAGTAGACGTATTTGTGCAATATAAATACTAGGTTTTGGCCATTGTTTAGGCTTATGCTTTAATTTACTTAAGAGAGAGTTTTAGGGAGAGAATTTTTTTAAACTCTTGTTCTTAATATTATTGCTCTCATTAATTATTGTTTGAGGTTTTGCTTAGCTATGTCTGTGTAATTCTTTTGTTAGACTTAAGGTTCTTAGGGTTTAGATGAATTATTGTTAGCCATAAGTCTAAATTAGGTTTAAACCCTTAATTCTTCCTCTACATTGTGCTCATTGCTAGTTCATAGATTAGCTACCCTTGAACTAGATCATAGGTTAATTATTATACATGGAAGTGTTAGTAACTGCTTGACCCATCTTAGTAGGAGTAGATTATTTATTCACAAAGGAATTTGGTTTAGATAGTTAATGAACAATTGAACCTAAGCTCATTGCATAATTAAACCCTTATGATTCACAAAGGAATTTGGTTTCCTATGAATTAATTATAGATTGCATTCACAATGGAAGTTGGTTTGCATTACAATAGGTTTCATGTTTATGAATTAAGTGGTACCTAATTTGACTGTGCGGTGTCGAACGACACCCGACACGTTTTGGCTACAATTTGGATTCTTTTCCCGAAATTCTCAAGGCCTAACCTTGCTTTTAATTGTCTGAACCCCCCCCCCCCATCATAATCTGTTAGTTACTTGCTAGTTAGTCACATTAAAAACCTTTGTCCTAGATTTAGTTTAGATTTTATTAATTTAGTTTGCAATTTATCGGTCTATGTGGATTCGATCCTTATACTATAATTGATTTGCTGTGTAATTGCAGTTAGAATACATAGGTTAAAACTTTGTGTATTGATATATCGTGGATTTTATCGTTTTTAGCCACGATATAAAGTGTTTTATCGAGTCTTTTTGGTGTTTTTCTAGGCTTTATTAGTATTTACAGGTTATAGCATGCATTTGGTGAACTTGGAGCTTTTTAGAAGATTTATAGAGCAAAAGGGATCAAGTGAAATAGAGAGCACATGGAGAAATTCGGAGAGAAGCAAAATTTGGAAATTTCACTAAGTGTGTCGATCGACACCACCTTGGTGTCGATCGACACCAGTCGCGGACCCAGCCGAAGCCCAATCAAAATGGAAAATTGCAGTTTTGCCCAGAAGTTTACTAAAAGTTCACAAAAGGCCCAAATCGTGTTTTGGCTGTATAAATACTTGTTTTTAGGTTTAGGTTTCACATATCTTAAATTTTATTAAGACTTAAGCAAGGAGGCTGTTCCAGAGCTTTTAGGGAGAAGAATTTCAGTACTCTGCTAGTTAGAGAAGAATTTCTGAACCCTCTTGATTTGTTTATTGGAATTCTCTTTTCATGCTTTCTCATTTAACCATGTTGATTGTTTCAATTAATATGTGTGAGTAGTTTGCTTGTTAGGCTTAGGGTAGTTCTAGGGTTTATGATGGATTAATAGTTTAAG
>OVAP01004130.1:445-15163 GCA_900406295.1 Aurinia saxatilis | reverse complement strand
AACTCTAATTATCTGGTTAAGGTCCGCTTCAGTTTTAAATGGCTATCTGGAGAGACTAAATGTAGTACATGTGCAAGGTGACAGAATCAGAAAGTTCATGTCGTAAGACAAAGATAAGAATAGTACAGGGTGTTACAGCTTTAGTCAATATACTAGAGGGGGTTTTAAGCTGTCAATTGCNTACAGCTTTAGTCAATATACTAGAGGGGGTTTTAAGCTGTCAATTGCTTTTAATGTTTTTAATCTTATTAAATTAATCTGCAAACGTGATTTCAAATCGTTAATTATCCAGTTAAGGTCCGGTTCAATTTTAA
The DNA here is from genome assembly GCA_900406295.1 of Aurinia saxatilis. Lineage (NCBI taxonomy): Eukaryota > Viridiplantae > Streptophyta > Magnoliopsida > Brassicales > Brassicaceae > Aurinia > Aurinia saxatilis. Next base: position 14,849 of record OVAP01004130.1, on the reverse strand, counting down.
ATGGCTATCTGGAGAGACCAAATGTAGTACATGTACAATTAGACAGAATTGGAAAATTCATGTCATAAGACAAAGAAGAAAATACTACAGGGCTTCACGGCTTTAGTCGATATAGTACGGGGGTTTTAAGTAGGCAACCCAGTTTACACACATAAACTACTTAAACTAATGTGAAACAAACATAAGAAAAAACTAAAAAAATAAAAAGTGGTTCAGATCTCTTTGTTGAGAAAAAGTGGTCCCATCTCGTTTTTTATTATTCTGAATAATGCAAAAAGTATTGTGGCAAAAAGTTAAATGTCTAAAAGTATTATGTTAGTGTAAAAAGATTATGATGGGCAAAAGAGACAATTACCAACTACACTTTATAAATAAAAATAATTTGTTATGCTTTTAGTTTTGTGGGCAAATGTGTTAGTTTTGCCAATTTCTCATCTATATAACTTGTTTTTTTATAGTGCATGATATTGCAAAGATTATTGTTTGATAGGGAGTGCTCATTGTGTTGTTGATTGTGTTAGTGATTCTTGTTTTCCATCCACATGTTATATGGACATGTTGGGAACAACAACTTGGCTATGATAAAAATTCGATGAGGGAGAGTTGGGATCCAAAATAAGAGGTAATTGTAATTACAGGCCAAAAGATGTCAAATGAGATAAAGGCCAAAGACAGAGTTCCATAGTGCCAATCTTCCAAACACTAAACCTCCTTCTTGAGAGGCTTACACAATGATTCCTATAAGACTTTAGCCCCATGTATTAACCCAGAAGGCCAATTCCATAACAAGGAGTTGCACACGGTTTGCAACAAGAGAAGATTTAGGTGACATATTTCAATAGTTGGAGACGTCATGTGAAAGATAAAAACTTATTTGACCAGACTGACATCTTCCCTTTTATTTTGTCATATAACAATTGGATTTCTTTTGGAAGTTTTTTTTTAACTGAGGGATAATCATAGGTTCTAGACCGTATGAGATGTTGAACAAAGTTCATGAGCTTGACATAATGTTGGTTTGGTTTAAATGTCGTCGCCGTTGAGGAAAATATGCGACTTTTGCCGGTTAAGGGAGAGGCAGGAAATGTAGTTGAATTCAAACATGATTTGCAAGAGTGCAGCAAGTGAAAACTATGTGCCATCGAAAAAGAATAGGATGTCGTCTGCAAAATTTAAGTTCGACATTGTCGGAGTTAAGCACTTTGGATGAACACTAAATAGTTCGTCTTTCAATTTTAGTTTCCTAGTTAATTCATTTTCAATCTATTTTCTTCATGTTCAAAAAACTAATTCCACTACAGTTCCATTTTTAAAGTTTGCATTGGTTTGGATGGTGTCTTCATTGAGGAAAATATGTGACTTCTACCTGTTAAGACAAAGGCCAAAAATGCAGTCGAATTCAGACAAGATTTGTAAAATTGCAACAAATAAAGACTATCAGTCATCGAAAAACATTATTAGAGCGTTGTCTGCAAAACTTAAGTGCAAGATTGTTGGAGTTAAGCACATTGGATGACCATCAAATAGTCCGTCTTTCAATTTTTGTTTCCTAGTTGATTAATTTTCAATCTATTTTCTTCCTTTTTACAAAATCTACATCCTTATCAGTTCCGTATTTACTTGGATTCGCACAATTTCTTCCCATCTAGTATATATATTTTATAAAAATTTAAACTTGGAATTGTGAAGAACCATCATAGTAAATTTTATCCTATAGATTATAAACAATATCCATATAGTGGACTAACAAATACTTAGTCTCTTGTAACTTGTTAAATGCACTGGGTGATACTCAACTGTAATATGCATGAAAGAACTGAGTTTTTTTAAGGGTTTGCTGGTACAGACCTCAACAGAGTCATAAATAATGCAAAAAAAAAAAAAAACGTTGGTGTGGCAAGATCTCTTGGGCTGGTCACGATAGAGATGGGACCATCAAAACTCATATGATAGTGAGCTTTATATACTAACACCAACATGCTTTCATGGTGCAAGGTTCTTTTCTTGGTCTGGCTCTCAGAATGGTTTGTATATAAATATTAATTTAGATTCACTTTTATATAAACCACACTTTAGATTCGTTACGTGTTGTGGGTTTCCAAATAAAAAAATTATTTAACAATTAGTAGAGAGGCTCATGTCCCTTCCATATTTCAGATGTGGGACATTATTAACATGATTCATTTTTAATCACAAAAAATTATATCATTTTAGTAAAATTACGTCTCGTTTAGTCGTGATATCTAAGGTGTTTTGTAAGTAACTAAAACATCTTTTCTTCTTAGTTTATTTTTCCACTTTGTATATCCAAAACTAAGGATATGACTGGTTGTAACGGATAGAGGAAAGGGATTAATAAAAATTTTGTTGGTTCCACTTTCAGTACACCGATCGGGGAAGGGAAAGGAAATAATTCTTCTCTTTCCCACTTACTTTTGTATGTCATTTTCTTAAGTTTTTTTCTACATGTTCCTACTTGCTTTTTTGGTGGGAGGGGAAAGGAGATCATAACTCTATTTTACCTCCTTCTCCCTCTCCCTCTCTCCAATAATTGTCTCGATAGTATAAACTAAGTTCTTAGTTAGCTGATTTTATAGTCGAGTGTTGCGACTATAATCTTCCACACTTTTATCATGGAATTCAAAATCTCACAAATCCACTAAACTGCGAAAAATTTTATGAACTAAGGAGAGAGATCATATCTCAACTTTGTGTTTTCCTTAAACTCGTTTTACAGATTGCGTTTAATCTTTTCTTTAATTTTCATGTTTTTAATCCGGTTTTTTCCGGTTCCTACCCAGTTGTTATCTCATTAATCACTTGTTTAGAGTGTCGAGGTTTTCTGTATGGATTCCTCAAGTATTTGATAAATGAGGTTCCACAACATATATTAGTAATTAGTGAGATAACAGCCAAACTTTAAATTTCTGATCCACTAATCACTTATATACAGTGTTCAACTAATTATTGACAAGGATATTTTAGGATCATTTCACCTATTTACAGACATGACCTCTTATCATTGTGATCAAATTCCTCTAACATTAGTTTAGTATTTATAAACCGGTTTAATTTACTAAGAACACCTCTACTTAGACAACAAATTCCACATCAAACACTGTTTTGCTATAAAATCCTCTCCAACAAACATGATTTTCAACACCAAAGTGGTGTAAATCACCTTTTTACATCAAATATAGTGTAATCTTATTTCCTACACATATCATGATTATACTGACTCTCAATTACAAAATCTATTATATTTCTAGGTAGTATTTTATATTTTTTAGATTAACAATCTGCGTTAACGCGGTCTTAATTTAGTACTATATATTCTGATTTTTTATGTCGGAATTTTTTATCTTTTAAAATAGGCTAAAAATATATTGTGGTGTGACAATTTTATAAATATAATTTATTATTACTATTAGGATATTTCATTTTTTCTTTTTTGTCTTTTCCCCTTAATCTATCTTTAAGATTATTATTTTTATATATTTTTCCTTTATACGTTTTGTTGATATTTTCACATGTCGCAGTCTCAAATAACAAATACATGTGTCATAATTTGTTGAGTTATAATTATGACATGTGTCAATCTCACATTTTTTTGTTGATATTTTCATTTCTTATTCGAAAATAGTATTAAATAAGAAAATTTAAAAATGGTGTATAAAGTTTAATAATTATTTTAATGTTTTTTTTCCTTTTTTGATCTTTTTGTTCCTTCTAATTTAATATAAATAATTCATACTTTTTGGCGTTTTTCTGACCATAAAGTTTAGCGCAGTCAACTTTATATAATAGGATAGTGGTTTGTTAAAGTAAATCCACCTTAGCTTAAACCCAGCATTATGCATGTTGTCGACAAGAAAAAGAAAATTTATTATTAAATTTTTAAGTTAATTTTTCCACCTACCAATAACAGAATTTCTATTATTTAGATAATGTATTCTATATTTTTTAACTTTTTAAAGTTGTTTCCAGTTGTAAGTACACTAAGAATGTGCACCATCACATCCGAGATCAAATTATTTTCCATGTGAATGTAAAGATTATACGTTAATGAGACGGCCTATTGTGATCTAATGAATAATGATGACATAAGAATTTCTTTTGGTTTTGTTAACAGTAGATCACAAAAACCACAAAAAGAAACAATCTCTAATTAACAAAACAGTAAGAAGAGACTCGATTCCGTGTGGGATGGAGAATGTTTTAACTTTTAGCATTTATTTTTCGGTCATATATATGGAATTTTCATTGAAACTTTTGGAATACACAAAGCTAGCAGAATTTAGTATTCGCCATAGCTAAAAGCTGACCAATACAATGATTTCACCAATGTCAAAGTTGAAACTTAACAGAACTACAAAAAAAAAAAAAACACAATGGATCAGTGGCGGAGCCAAGATATTTATTAACCGGTATCAGTTTTTTTCCTGAAAACATATTTTATGAACAGAATAGAAACTAGAAATGAATACATGGCCTATATTTATTTATAATGATCGGTAATATTCTTCAGAGAAGCTAAAATGATGAAGTTTCCATGGAAAAATTTGCCTCTTTCATCTATAAAACCGTCTCTTTCTCTTCTTCTCTCTGATCTCTTGTTCTTCTTTGTTCTCTCTCCACCGATTTCTAGTCTTCTTTTTTTGTGTTCTCTCCTTTTTCTTTATTCAAAGTTTCTTAAGATTTTGCAAAAAAATAGATGATAACTATCTGAAGATCCTATAATGATGATGAAGATCCAGTAACCATGTCAAAGATCCGGGGATGATTAAGATCCGGTGGTGATGATGACAACCCGATGATGATGCATATCCGGTGGTGATGTCGAAGATCTGGTGGTGATGATGAATGAGATGTTGGAAACATTTTGGTTAGTATCTGCCAGGGAAACCATTAGTTAGTTATAATTATGTTTATACGATTATAATAATATTAAACTACAAAAAATTATCAGGGGTCAGCACTGAATTTAGTAGACTAACATTGAATCTAAACCCAATTCCTGATCTTTAAACCTTAACATAAATCATAAAGAAATAATGTTGTACTATAAAAAAGTAAAATTTTAACCGTCTATATATATGTTTAGACAAGTATTGTAGATGTCAATATACCCTCATTATCTCTAAATGCCAAGCCAACATCTAGAAGCTAATATACGTTGAAATATTACATACATAATAGTCAACCAAACATATATAAACGGTTAAAATTTTACTTTTTATTATAAAATGATATTCATTATGTGATTCATGTTAGGGTTTAGAGATCAGAAATTAAGGTTTATATTCAAAGTTAGTTTACTGAATTCAGTGTTGGCCATCTAATAGTGTTGTTGGAGTTTAATATATATGATAATCGTATAAACATAATTATAATTGACTAACAACTTTGGTTGCAGATATTCAACCGAATTTTTCCGAGATCTCAGTCATCATCGCCACCAAATCTTTGCCACCACCAATCTGTATCATCATCGAGTCGTCATCATCGTCGCCGGATATTCAAACCATCAATGGATCGTAGATATTGTTACTGAATCTTCACCATCATCACCAGGTCGTCGACATGGCCGCTGGATCTTCATACTCATTACCGGATCTTCATGAATGTAAATAGAATAAGAATCAATTCTTACCAATAAGAAAAAACACAAATCTGATGCCAATAAGATAATAATCAGTTCCTACCAATGACAGGAAATATCCATCTGCAAGTTTTAGATGAAAAAATAACCCTTCATGTGTAGTTGTAACCGAATCAGTGAATATCTTACAAAATGACAGAAATTTTGATTTTCTAGTTCTGGGAAAGGAACGTCTGGAATGATAAGATCAGCTTCCTAATGACCAAAAACCACAACAATAATTAGTGGAATAAGTTTAATTAGTAAGAAAAAGACTTACATCTACTGGTGACAACAACTCAATTTTTAAAAACACTATCAATTTTTTGTTCTGCCTGCTTATTGAAAAGGGAAGCACAAACTACCACACATCACATTCCATGTGATAAAATAAAAAGTGTATCATAAGTCATGGAAATTAATCTACCGTATAATGGAGATGTTTCACTTTAATCTTAGATTGAAGGTTATAGGAAGGCAAATCCCGCTCCTAAAGTTGACCTAATTATGTATGGATCTGCATAACTAAATTCATTGATAATTAGAAATATAAAAATTAGCATGAAAATTGATCATATAAAACTACAGTCTGCCTACATGCTTTAAATGTCCTTATTGGAAGTAATAAATTAGCTCTTTTTATTGCATAGAGCTACACGTTGCCCAACACAAGCATGCCATAACGCAATGGTCAAAGGATCAGTCATCATCTCTACAAAAATTAACATGAGTTAGTCACAAAATATAGCAATAGTTAGATTAATTGTCAACCATAAATTTACAGACTCACCAAATGATTGATTACCAACAAGAAATGCCCTAAAAGTCCTTCTGAAAAGTAATAAACGAGTTCCCTTTTATTGGGTAAAGTTATAAGTGGCTTAGCACAAGCATGCCATAACGAAATGGTCAAATGATCAGTCATAATATCTACGAAAACTAACACAAGTTAGTCACAAAAAATAGCAATAGTTAGATTAATTGAGAGACATAAACTTTCAGACTCACCAGATGATTGATTACCAACAGAAAATGCCATTTGCTTGGGAAAAAAAATTAAGAATGAAAATCAAGAGTTCGAATATATGTTGGATCAATAGCGCATGAAACACTACTATCATATATCTTTTCCTATTACAAGTATCTCATTGCATCGTAATTACTTAGAGAAGCATACCCATAATCAGAATCAAACCTTTTACTCCACCCATGATCCTATTTTTACAATGCAATGAGATACTTGTAATAGGCAAAGATATATGACAATAGCGTTTCTTGCGCTATTGATCCAACATATATTTGAACTATTGTTTTTCATTCTAAATTTTATTTTTCCTGGCAAATGGCATTTCCTGTTGGTAACCAATCATCTGGTGAGTTTGAAAGATTATATCTGACAATTAATTTAACTATTGCTTCTTCTTTTTAAACTAATTTTTGTTAGTTTTCATATAGATTATGATTGATCCTTTGACCATTGCGCTATGGCATGCTTGTGTCGGGCCACTTGTATCTCTATCCAACAAAAAAGAGCTAGTTTATTACTTCTCAGAATCTCAGAAGGACATTTTGTGGTATTTTTCTGTTGGTAACCAATCATCTGGTGAGTCTGAAAGTTTGTGGTTGACAATTATTCTAAATATTGCTATTTTTGTGACTAACTTGTGTAAGTTTTCAAAGAGATTATGATTGATCCTTTGATCATTGCGTTATGGGATGCTTGTGATGGCCCACTTGTAACTTTACCTAATAAAAGGGACCTATTTAATTACTTCCTAGAAGGAATTTTGGAGCATGTCGGCAGACTGTAATTTTACATGATCAATTGTCATGCTAACTTTTATTATATCTCATTATCAATGAATTTAGCCATGCAGCTCCACACATCATTAGGTCAACTTCTGGAGTGAAATTTACCTTCCTACAACCTTCAATCTAAGATTCTATTTAAAGTGAACGATTTCCATTGTAGGGTAGATTAATTGCCATGATTATAATACAATATTATTTTATCACATGGAATGTAAAGTATGGCAGTTTGTGCTTCCCTTTCCAATAAGCAGGCAGACTGACTGAAAAGTTTTTTAAAAAATTGAGGTGTTGCCACCCGTAGATGTAAGTATTTTTCTTACTAATTAAATTGATTCCACTAATTATGGTTGTAGAAAATAATAATAAATGACCACGAGCTCTTGCATCTCCAATTCTCACATATTCTTGAGAATCAAGTAGCTTGGCCCTTTTGCCAATCCGTATCGATAATGAAGCTGAACAGTCTTCATCTAGATTATTCTTAAAGCTAATTCCCTGATTCATTGCCTTGATTAAGATCTTATATTAATTAAAATATGCAGGAATGTTAGCAATTACCTGAAATATCTTAAATGAGCAAGATTGCTCTTCACAAAGGGACTTGGTTTAGAAATCTTGTGAACCATTGAACCTATGTTTACTGCTAATTTGATTTCCTAGATTTCACAAGGGATTTGGTCTTCTAGGAATCAGATTTAGATATATTTCTCAATGGGAATTGGACTACTTTACCATTGTTCAAGTTCTAGAACAAAAGTGTTTGAATTTCACGGCATGTGTCGATCGACACTAATTCTTTTTTATGGCTATAGTTTGGATTTTCCTGTGAATTCCCCAAAGTGTAAAGGTTTTTATTGATTTAATCACCGAATACCTTAGTTATTTCCTTAGACATTCTCTTTAAATATGCTTAATTAGCTTGATTTGAATCTGCTTAATTAACATTAAGTCCCTGTGGATTTGATCCATAAATACTACAACACATCTGATGTGCTCTTGCAGCTAGTTATTAGGATTAAACTCTGAGCATATTAAGTTTGCAATTAAAATTTTCTTGTTAGTGTTTAATAATTGATTATTAACCTTGTGATGAGAATATTTTAAAATTAAATATAAATTACAGTTATAGTTTGTTTAGATATATACGAATAATCTGAAAACCGCGTGAATCTGAACTAAACCAAACCAATATAAATATGATTCTCTTTTGGTTGCTATTTGATCCTAACTGAATAATTCGAAATCCGAAAAATCCGGACGGAATTCAAACCAGAACCCAGACTACACAACCTTAATTAAAATCATGGGAAAATTGATATTTTAGGGTATTTTTTTTTTTATGGTTTACAAAAAGACATAGGAGACAAATTATAGTTTTCTTTACTTTGTAATTTAAAATATAAATTAGTTGGATTTGTTTAACTAAACATATGCAAATTATGAACATTTTACTATATTAAGTTTAATTTTTTAAAGTGAATTAAAATTGCGCTTATCCGTTTCATGTGTTTAATCGATTTTCTATTACATTTGAGGTGGGGGGGGGGGTCAATATTTAATTTTGATTGGGTTATTTTTACTCATCCTGAAGATTAGTAATATAAAATTTGAAACTAATAGGGTTCATAGGACCCTCTTCCATGAAGCAAAAGATCAACTTAAGGATAGAAAGGATAGGTCAAAAAACATAAGTACCTTAAACTTCGTCTTGAAAGGAATTGAAACCATACCAGATCGATGAAGGTTTATGAGCATAAATACTGCCAAGAATAGGGACAAAGATGGACAGGATGACTTGGAAGCGCGAGCGCATGAAGTCAGGATCCTAATCACCAGAAAATAGATGACCTTCCATTAACCTCTTTACTTGAAAACAGATCTGGAGAAAACAGAAAAAAAAAAAAGGAGGCAGAACTGGTGGAATCAGTAGCCGAACCACGTGGTCGTTTGAAGGATCCGATACCACCAACTTTCTCGACAGCCTCCCTCCATCGGTATCTATCAAAATCAGTCTGAGCACCTAAGAATGACTAAACCGACATCAAAGATGGGGAAAACACACAGAAAAAGGAGGAAAGAAAGACCAATACTGATGATGTGGGAGTCTTCCGAGGCTGGTCGGATCTTCAGAAACAACGGTGGCGGCTAGGGGCACTAGAGTTTTGGCCGGTCAAGAGAGTTTTTTGTTTGTATGATAATGAATATGATGTTCTAAGTGTTACCATGTTATACTTTGGTTTTAATAATACATATTATTAAATCAAATTATTTTATTATTAATAACTATACCTACTTTTTCTAATATTTCTAGAAATCAAAAAGGTAATAAATGTTTTTAAGGAAAATGGAAATGTGAACAGAAAAAGCATAATTGGCTAAAAAAGAATATATATTTTTGTATGGAATGTATAATTAGCCAACTGGTAAATTCAATGAATAAAGGAAGAATAATTTACTTAAAAAAATTGATTTTGGATAGCAAAATTCTAATTTCAATAAAGAAATTAATATATTCATTTTAAAAAAGATTTATTGACATATCCTTTAAGTTTACTTCTATTCTAAACTGAAAATTTTCATCCATAAAATTTCTTGCGACAAAATACTTTAAATTATATTTTCTATCTTGGTAACTAAAATGTTGATGTCTTCCCATCTAATATATTATTATTATTTTTGTTTTAGTGATTAAGGTTTTTACTTCATTTTTTATTCAATAATATAAGAATATAAATTCTTCATGTTGGTACAACTAATTAGACAAAGGATGAAAGACAAGAAGATCATGCCAGAAAGAGAAGGGAGTGAAAGGCGTCAACTTACTATGGCCAGTGATCATCTTAGAGACACACATTTCAAGACCCAAGATGATATATTGGTTGGATATACACCGGAAAAAAATCTCCTAAAACATTTTTGAAGAAAAGAGTACTAAACGAATATGGAGAATTTGCAACTACGAAAATTATGAAAACTTTGGAAACTTGAGCTAACTTACTGATCTGAAAACATGAGATGATGTATATCCACAATCTGCCAAACTGAAATCATAAGAACAAAAGAAATTGTTTTTTTTTAAAAGATCGTAAATTAAACAAGACCAAGACGTATTTTTCTGATATCATATTTAGAAATAATGTATGAAGCAAAAGACCAAGCAAATAAATTTTGGTAAAAAAGACATTATTTTGTAAAACATCTCAAAAAGAAAAGAGACCCGTCAAGTGGTATATATATACCTGATTAATCTCAAGTGTAAAAATAAAACAAAAGGAAACAAATCTGAATAATCTACAACAATGATAATTATAAAATCCTTGAGAACTAGAACTAACGTACTGACCCGAAAACCTAAAATGACCGAAAAGGTATAAGAATATTGTAAATGAAGAAATGAATAAGACTTTTAGCTCTCATAGCAAAAAACTTTATGAAAATTTGCGATATAGCAAAAAACATGTTTCCTACGGTACATTTTTATTTAATACAGTCTTGCCTCTATAATATACAGTATATCTCTTTTCTCTCACTTTCATCTCTCTCATTTTTTAATGAATATGGTACAAAATCAGTTTTTTCTTAACACTGATTTTTAGATTATCGACTAATTTCGTATGTTTTGTCGTTTGCAAATCTAATTTCTATTTCATATGATTTTTGATTCGACCAAATAAACACCCCACGGTGCAACTCTTTCCGCAACACACGGTACATATCAAATGAACACTCCTTACAGATAACTACTTTACGATGCAGCTCTCCCCACAACACAGATCCACCACGGACAGTCTTACATGTACCACACATACGATGGACAGCTCTCCGCCATGCACGAGACTACAATGAACGGTTCTGCATGCATCACCTCTGGACCTCCGTAAGCATGTGTATTCTTTAATCTGCAGAAATTCTATTTTCTAGGGTTCGAACCCCAGACCTGGTGTAGAAACCTTTAAGCCCTTAACCAATAGTCTAAGGGGCTTCCACATGTACAAAATCAGTTAAAGGGGCCAAATTAGCGAGTTAGCCTAGCCCAAAAGGGCACTTTTCTATTTCTAGCCAAAACACTACCAAATGACACATTTAACCTTTCCCTACTCTATATTTATTTCATCGAAATTATTTGAGCCACATGAAGTATTTATTCAGTTTCTCTTTCTTCCTCTGTATATATTTCTTCTTCCATTTCTCTTTCTTTTTTTCTTTCATTTATTATTGATTTTCTCCATTTTCCTTCACTTATAGAGACAAAAATTCAAATTTTATTTGAGAAAAGAAACGCTCACTAAGATCATTATATACAAAACACCATATTTGATGAAATTATGATGAAAGGATGCCACAAACCGATGAAATGTAAGCATCATCAGATATGAGCAATACAACATGGTAATGTGTTCAAGATTCCTGTAACCTTTTAAAAAAAAATTTGAAATGGTAATTTAGTTGTTATCAAATAGTTTTCATGTTAGATTTACTCGCAACATAAATATTTTCTTTTAATGCTTTTTGTAAGAATGTAAATGTTTCTATAAAAACGTATATCTAATTTTTTGTTTAGCTGAATAATTTATCTTCTAAATTTTTATGCTTAACTCTTTGTTTAAAGATGAATGCTTACCCTTCATCAGATTTTGTTATCTTGTTCACCGGAGTTTCACCGGAACTTTAACGGGGTTTTGTTGGACTTTCAACAAATATGGTGTTCAGTGAGTGGAATTTGAATTTCTCGGTGAGATTTTTTTTTTTTTCAAATGAATTTTTTTCTCTATAAGTGAAGGTTTGGATTGGATCAGTTAAATTTGGATTGATTTCTCGATAATTGAAGGTTTGGATTGATTTTCTCTATAAAGAGATGGAAAAAATCAGTAAAAACTGAAAGAGAATGAAAGAAAGAGAGATGGAGGAAGAAAGATAGGCATAGCAAGAAAGAGAAAGTGGAAAATACTTTATGTGGCTCAGATGATTTGATGAAATAAATATAGAGTAGAGAAATATTAAAGGTGTCATTTGGTAGTGTTTTGTCTAGCAACCGAAAAGTGCCCGTTCGGGTTTGAATAACTCGCTAATTAGTCCCCTCTAACTGATTGTGTACCTTTCTATATAAACCAGTTTAACGTACTGCCATGGTATTATGTTAAGAAACAAATTTTGGCACAAAGAAACATAGAATTGAATTTGGGTAAAATTTTCTAAATTTGTACATTTATCAAGAAATTAAACTTACGATCATTGTTATGTTTTTAAAGGGAAAATAACTCTTGAACATTTTTTCAGATTAAAAAAATGCATAAACTATTAACCCAATCCAACAAATTAGTGAAAGTACACTAACAGCGTGCATCACAACCGAGATTGAATTCTCTTTCATGAAAATGTGAAATTAGGCTAATGAGACGGCCTATTGTGCTAATGATGACAAAAAAATAATTTTTTTTATCAATATTTAATGACAACAGACAAGTCCATTTTGTCTAATCTCTAATCAGAAGAGGTGGAAGAAAAGGCTCGATTTGGGGTGGGATGGAGATTGTTCTAAGTGTTACTATGTCTTATGTCTTTTTTTGCCATGTAAAATTTTCATTGAAATATTTGAAATACAAGAAGTCAGCAGACAATTGTAGTCTCCGGCCAAACACAACAGTTCGATAGAACCAAAATGGAAACTTAACAAAAATACACATAAAATAAACAACACAAAGCACCAGTGCCGAAGCCATGATATTTTCTAACCATAGTCAAATTCTTTTACTAAAAACATATTTTATGAACTAAAAAAAGAATCTAAAAATGCATATAACATTTACTCAAAGTATAAAACTTTTAATTCACATGTTCCATTTGTTGATTTCTCAATTAACGTTTTACCATTATGATTACAATCATGGCAAATAATTGATATTTTAGGGGTTTTTTTTTTACGATTTACAAAAAGACATAGTAGATAAATTATCATTTTCTTTGCTTTGTAGTTAATAATAAAAATTAGTTGGATTTGGTTTGCTAAACTATGTCGATTATACTAAATTTAAGTTTTAAGTTTTAATGTGAATCCAATTTTAGATTAAATTGGGTTTCTTAATTTCATGCATTTAGATTGATTTTCTTCTTGGTTTGGGGGTAAGGGGTCAATATCTAAGTTTGACTAGGTTATTATACTCATTTGACCCCCCCCCCCCTCGGCCCTACTCTACATGNTTTTCCCCCCCCCCCCCCTCGGCCCTACTCTACATGACCCCTGCCTCTACAAAGCACATATCTAATAACTGAAACAAAAAAACAAAGCAAGGTGAGTAACTAAAGATTGACTACCATCCTTCCTCTGAGAGAACCAAACTCCTGGAAACCCCCTTTGATGCCAAATTGTTGATAACTTTATGATATATCGTGTATTTTATGGTTTTTAGCCACGATATAAAGTGTTTTATTGAGTCTTTTAGGTGTTTTCTAGTCTTTATTAGTATTTACAGGTTAAAGCACATATTTGGTGATTTTAGAGCATTCTAAAGTGTTTTGGAGCTTTTGGAGGCAAACTAGAAAATGAAGATGCAGAACCAGTCAGAAGGGCTTCAAAGATCATACCAGAAGGAGGTCTTCCCGATAGAATGTTGATCTCAAATTTTGACACAAGATAGGAAATTGAGTTAGCTTCACTTTGGTGGTCGTTTCAAATCATTCTGATTTACGGTTGAAGAGATATGCCTACTTTAGTGAAGACATGTCGTTCTAGTGAGCAAACAGCAAAAGAAACTTTCCTTTTATTGCACAAACCGCCCCAGAAGTTATGGAAAGCCCACAGAAGGCCCAAAACGTGTTTTGGCTGTATAAATACTTGTTTTTAGGTTTAGGTTTCTCATATCTTAAATTCTTTTGAGACTCAAGCAAGGAGGCTGTTCCAGAGCTTTTAGGGAGAATATTCTACTTATAGAGAAGATTTCTATACCCTCTTTT
>OVAP01004129.1:0-14122 GCA_900406295.1 Aurinia saxatilis | reverse complement strand
GGGGGGGGGGGGGAGAGATACTACTGAAGTCGATTGCATTTGCTTTGCCCATTTATGCCATGTCATGTTTTAGGTTGTCGAAAGATTTATGCCAGAAGCTGACAAATGCTATGACAGAATACTGGTGGAGTAATGGTGATAACCGAAGGAAAATACCGTGGGTGTCCTGGAAGAAACTATGTATCTCAAAAGAAAATGGTGGGATGGGCTTTCATGATATTGCTTCGTTTAATCAAGCGTTGTTGTGTAAGCAAGCCTCGCACATCATTGACAACCTCAATTCTCATTTGACTAGACTACTTAAGAGTCCTTACATTCCCTCGAGTGATTTTATAGGATGCGCTACTGGAGAATCTCCGTTTTATGCATGGAGGAGTTTAATGTTCAGACGTGAGCTCTTGCATAGAGGGCTTGTCAAGTCAATTGGGAATGGCAGAGATACTTCAGTCTTCTTAGATTGCTGGATCTTTGATGTTAGGCCTCGTGTTCTAATCCCCTGGCAGAGGACTTATGATACTAATCTCAGGGTTTTTGATCTGTTGATCCCTGGTACTGACATATGGAATGACGACTTGTTGAGGGAGTTATTTTATGATGATGATCGGGCTCGAATTAAGAAGATCAAGACCTCTATATTTCCGGGATGGATACTTTTAAGGTTATACTACTTCATGCACCTACACAGTCAAGAGTGGTTACAAACTTCTTATGGATGCAAAATCGGCAATGGTTGATCCTATGCCACCCCTAGAGAAAGCTCTATGGAGCAAAATATGGAAAGTTAAGGTTGCGCCAAAAATTAAACACTTCCTATGGAGATGTCTGTGGCGGTTAAGGATCGGCTTAGCTCACGGGAATGAATGTTAACCCTATTTGCCCAGCTTGCAGGGGGCTAATGAAACCATCTCTCATTTTGTTTCACTGCCCTCTGACTACGGAGGTTTGGAGATTATCGGGCCTTGATACTCGACCGAATGGATTTTCTCTTACTTCAGCTTTTCTGAATATTCATTATATTGTCAACCATGCGCCGGGTAATGATGTTGACATTTCCTTCCCATGAATTTTATGGCAGATATGGAAAGCAAGAAATGGGTTAGTATTTGAACATAACTTATGGACAACGAACCTTGTTTTGCAACGCGCCAAGGATGATTACCAGGATTGGTCGACGGTTCATTTGCAAGAGCAGGTTTCAGAGGCAACAAGAGAACCCCCAAAGTGGCAAAAGCCGAGAGCTCCGTTGGTGAAATGTAATTTAGCGAGCTCGTGGATACATCCTAACCGCCTTAGTGGTACATGTTTGATTATACGAAACCACCTTGGAACACCAATGTTCCATGGGCATAATGCTTTCGCCAGTATGGCGGTCAAGATTAGAAGCAGAGCTTGAAGGCTTTATATGGGCAGCGACATGTCTAGCTGATTTGCATGTTCAACATATTTTGTTCGAAGTCTCGAGTCTCCAATTATTGGACGCTCTAAATCATCCAACACATTATCCATCGATGCGACCAATGCTTGGCAGAGCTTTTATGGCTCTGCGCTCCATACAAGGTTGGACTCTTACCAGCTATACTCCTTTGGCAAATCAAGCAGCGATTAGCATAGCTACAAGTGTAACGAAGGACATAGCTACAAGTGCAACGAAGGACCACCTTTACCAGTCCTATATTTCTAGAAACGACCCGTCTTGGTTGAGACATCGTTTAGACTTAGACTCCCTAATTTGAGTTTCTTTCATCATGTGTTACTTGTTTACTGGTTGGGTGACTTGTTTTCAGTGTACGGTCTGTGGCGTTGACTTAGCATGAATAATATTATCGATCTTGAGACAAAAAAAAGATAAATAAAAAGATTAGGAAAAATATATATTAGCCACTAGCAACCGTTTGAGGGAAAGAATTTTTTATTTTGAGGGATTTTGCATGATTAAAAATGATTAAAAACGGTAGAAAGCGTTTTATATGATTGTTACCAAACGCTAAGAACCGCTAGCACTCGTAAATGTTGTATTTACTGATGGTAGCGGGTACACTATTCATCATCAGTGAATTATAGTATTATACTATCTTTTAAAAATATATAACGCCATATTCCAAAGGAAAAAACGTACCGGTGGAGAATGGAGTTTTGCATCCATGTTCGTACAACTCTCACTCCCCGTCACAGTTACAATCTTCTTCAATAGCATTAGCATATTTCACAAGTTTTGCAAAAGGAGAAAATCCAAGAAACTAACGTACTACTAGTTACTGATTTCCCCCATCAAGCAAGCTAGCTTTTTCTCATGCATTCCCTTCGATTTTATCGTTGATATATTGAGAGGTTTCAGCATAGTCTACATGAATTCTTAAACAAAAGTAATCACTATACAAAGATCTCTAATTAACCAATCATACTCAAATAGACCGGCAACACTGATTTCTTTTTACCCTTTTTAAGAAAGTCCTCCAAGGAGAAACTGAAAAAGCTTCCATGCATACGTTGACCCAAATCAAATCTCCAATAATCACGCTCCCAATCTTCTCCATTCTCAATTTTAAACAGAACAGGTAAAAAGACGAGATAACTTAAAATGTATAAGATTGAGAGATCTTCACAATCCTGAGTAAATAGCAAAGGTCTTATCTTTTCATCAATTGAAAAAGGAACCAAGTAAAAACAACATATCTTAAAATAGCATAAAACCCGAATGAGTCTTCTGTTTTTTACTACTATAGTAGGTAGACTTTTCGATAGTGATCACTTCTCATTTGCGAGCTTCGACTTTCTTCGCATCTCTTGCTGCAATGCAACAAAACGAGGAAATAAAAGATCAGAGACATGAAGAAAAGTTTCTGTTTTGGACACAAAAAGAGCATCTTGAAAAGGTGTTTGAAGGTCTTTACCAGCTTTTTCCTCTTCCCGCTTTTTAGCAGCTTCTTCTCTCTGTTGGCGGATCAGAGCCAAACGATCTACACATACACACACGGAACAAGATAATCCAAAAGCTTATTTGGAAAGCTAGAAAGAGCTAAATGATACAACAAAAGAGTTATCATTGTTTACCCAAATCCTTCCTTGCTTGTTCAGTCTTGCCTTGCTCCTGTAGCCTCATGTATCGCTCATGAGCTTTCTGCTTCTCAAGCTCCTCCCTGCAAAATTAAGCGAGAGACATATCCCATAACTGTGATTACGAGGCTCCTTAACAAGAAATGAGGACTAATAGAGATCTTTAGAGTGTTCAATAGAAGTAACAAACCTTTCACGCCTTGAGAGTTCAGTAGTTTTGCTAGCCTAACAAAAAGAAAGAAGAGAAAAAAAAAAATCAAAGTTATTCACATAAACACTTAGTTCTTATATACAGAATCTGACTACGACGTTTTTTAACTTACATCAAGGTCTCTTGCTTTTAAGGTCTTTGGTTTGACTCTGTTAGGGTTATCAACTTCGATTAGAGATTCATGTCCTTTCTTCTTTACCTGAGATATTACATACCAAAGCAAAGATAAATGATCCTACACAGAATAGATAACATCATATAAACATGACAGGAATCTTTTCCACTCACATCAACTTCGTCATCGGACTCTTCAGATTCCTCTTCCGACTCATCTTCGACTTCTTCCTCGTATTCAGCTTCTTTCTGAGAATGTCACCAAAACGCCAAATGATTAAACCCCCCGCACGTCAACAATAGTATCAAAAACCGTAAGAGAAAGCTTAACAAATATACCTGCTTGAATGATTTAGGACGTGCAGCCGAAGTGCCAGCAACTACAAAAACCCAAAACAGAGAACACCAAAGTTAAATACAAACCATTACTAATCCACATCAATCTCAAAATTTTACAGCCCTAGAACACCAGAAAAACAACTCATTGAACACATATGGAGAAAACCATACGATTAGACCACAAGCTAGAGACTTTATAAGCCTAAACAATAAACTCATCAAGCTAATATCATACAAAGGGCACTGATAGGATTCTTACGGCAAAATCGAGTCAGGCAACAAAACTGCCCTAGCTAAAAAACATTCGGGTTAAAGCCACACGAAAACCAAATCAAAAGTTATAACTTTTGAATACCCAATGATTATCTAACTCATATAAACCTAAAACACTAACAAAAAACAGAGCTTCTCTCAATCCTAACCTAATCTCGAAAGGGCCAAATCAATCAAAACCCTAAACACAAAATCAAAACAACGATGCAGAAGATGAGAGTCCTTACGAATTTCAGCAGCACTGGAGAATTTGCGTTGGCCAGTAGGCTTCCCCTTAAACTTTCCTCTTCCCATCGTTTCTCAAAAGCTCAACAAAAAATTCACAAATCAAGAATTTGGTTAATGACCCAGAAAAGGAATCGATTCGAATTGAAGAAAGATTCGGTCTTTTTGTTGAAAAATCAGTGGAGGATCTTGTTCCTCTTTCTCTTTGCCGATGAAACGAATAAGGAGACGAAAACCCTAAAAGTAGTGACTTTTGTGGATTCTGTGTTTGTGAGTGTGTAAAATATTTATTCTCTGTATGACGGTGTACTCACAGATTTTGTGGATCTATTGATCGAACGGTCATTAATTCGTTTGGGTGTTGAGGGATTAAACGACCGAATGTTACAAGCTAAACGTC
The DNA here is from genome assembly GCA_900406295.1 of Aurinia saxatilis. Classification (NCBI taxonomy): domain Eukaryota; kingdom Viridiplantae; phylum Streptophyta; class Magnoliopsida; order Brassicales; family Brassicaceae; genus Aurinia; species Aurinia saxatilis. The sequence goes on along the minus strand of OVAP01004129.1, from coordinate 9,506 downwards.
ACGTAGTTGTGGAATGTGACTTTTGCACTGCAACAAAACGGTGTGTAGTTCGGTTTAGGAGTGTGTGAATGATGACCATTGATAGCAGTTTGACCGAAGGACCACTAATTCGGTTTAATGTCAATTACCATTGCGGCATGTTAAAGAGATTGACGAAGAAAGCGTTTCTCCCCTACAATTATTCTTGCATGTTGTATACGAAACTTCAGGCTTTGATACAAGGTAATCGCTTTATTGCTGAATACGCCTCTGAATTTTTTTTTTTTTAATGGCTCGTAATAAGTTAACAGAGAACAGAGAATAGAGAGTGTCTCGCTTTATTGGAGGGCTTCGTCTGTCAATTCAGAATGTTCTCCTGCAATTTGACCCTTTGTCAGTGTCCGAGGCTCACCAACGCGCCATCTTTGATCGAACAGAACTCCCGCTCGCAATATTCTCCCTGGACCACTTGGCGTGTTCGCTCACAATCGGGAACCGACGCTAGTTCCTCGCGAACAATTGATCAGATTCGAAGCGCTGACCCGCCTGAGGGGAGCCGAGCAGAAGGAACACCACGGCCTGCGAGTTTTAAGTGTTTTAAATGCGGTGAAACAGGCCATAAACAATCTTCTTGTCCTACGCTTCAACGTCGCGGATTGCTTGCTCAAGAAGATCCCGTATTTGATGAGGAAGGTGACGTTGTTGATGGTGAGGAGAAAGTGATTAGAGATTCGAGTCCTTTGTTAATGCTACGGCGCAACTATCTCATGCCTCAAGGGCTCGAGGAATCATGGCTCCGTACCAATATTTTTCACTCTTCTTGTACGATTCACGTAAAGGTTTGTCGCTTGGTTGTTGATTCTGGAAGCTGTACTAATGCGATCTCTGAAGAGGCCGTCACCAAGCTTGCCTTGTTTACCGAGCAACATCCATCACCATACAAGATTGTCTGGCTCAATTCGAAGACAGACATCCATATTACCGACGGTGCTGAGTGCCGTTTTCTTTGGGTCTTAATTACAAAGACTTGGTTTGTTGTGATGTAGTGCTTATGGATGCATGCCATTTACTTTTGGGTCGTCCGTGGCAGTATGATTGTCGTACGGTGCATGATGGCTATTGATATATCTCATATTTTACCTGCTTTATGATAATAAACATATACTTTTTAGAGTCTATATTACTATTATTAGAGTCCAAAAGAGTCATTTTAGGTGCATTGACGAGTTTTGGAGCTTTGGAAGGATCTAGAAGAATTATGTAGAAAAATTATGATAAGCTTCGAGAGGCGAAAAAGGAAATGAAAAAATTTGGCAATTTCATAAGGGAATGTCGATCGACATCCTACGAATATTCACCAATATTCCTAAATCTCAAGATCAAGATTTTTCCCTAAATCCTCTATGTTAATTCCCTAATTCTAAAATCCGTCCTGGCCCTTATAAATACTTTTCTACCGCCATTGGTTAGGCTCATACAATATTCTTATTCTCATAGAGTTTTGTAAGGGAGAAAATTTCTCTAAACCCTTTTATTTTCTATTTGAGTATTATTCAGTTTTTTGTTTCATTGATTTTGCATGATGAATTGCTTAGCTATGTTTGAGTAGTTTCTTAGTTAGGTTTAGGATTCTTAAACTATGGTGATTTTCTGTTTACCATAGCTTAAATTATGTACCATATATTTTAACTCTTCTCTTAGATTGTTCTTAATGCCGTGCTTTAGAGTGGCCATCTAGAGTTTAGATTATAGGGAATTTATTATGCATGAGAGTGCTAATAAATTGATGGAAACAATTCTAAGAGAGCTAACTATCTTCCCTCAAAGAGATTTGGTTTAGATTAGTTAGTGAACAAATTGACTATGTTTGATAATGTTAATTTGAATTCCATAGGAATTCTCAGCGAGAGTTGGTCTTTCTATGGTCTAAATTAAGTTAGTAAGTCTCAGCGAGAGTTGGATTTGCTTGATAGGATTATTCATGTTCTAGAGTTAAGGTTTACATAATTTATGCACGACAGGTGTCAATTGACATCACATCAGTGTCGATCGACACTGTCCATAATTGGGTTCAGATTTGAGTCTAGTTGAAGTTCCCAAAGCCTAGCATTTGTTTAAATTGATAAAAATCCCCTTAAAATTACCTAGTGTTATGCCTCAGTTAGTTAAACATAAAAACCAATTGCCTTGCATTTATTTAGAATTTATTAAATTAGTTTGCATATTTTATTTCGGTCTTTGTGGATTCGATCCCTAAGTACTATAAGTGATAAGTTGTTGTGCACTTGCAGTTAGAAATACATAGGGTAAAACTTTGCGTATCAAGTTTTTGGCGCCGTTGCCGGGGACCAATTAAACTTGCATACTAGTTTTCGAATCCTAATTTATTTGCTTGTTTTCTTTGGTTTTATTTATTTTATCTATTTACTAACTAGATTCTTTTTGTTTTTCTCTTTGGTGTTTCAAGTGTATGCACTTGAGGAATGACGTTTCTAAAAACCTCTTAGACTACACCAAGCTAGAAAGAATCGAAAGGGAAAACAGAAAGAAGAAGAATATGGTAGAAAACAACAAAGATGATCAAGTCCCACCATGACAGCCACAAAGGAACACGGCTGCTTGAGTCACACTTGGTGACTATGATGCTCTAAATGCGTTTGTCTCGAACAGATCTCCAGTTGTCTTGCCTGTTCTTACAAACCGAGGCTTCACTATTCACACTCAAGTGATAGCTTTGGTGAAGCAAAATCAGTTCCATGGTTATGCTATTCAAAATCCTATGGAACACTTGGAGACTTTTGAAGACATTTGCAGCACCACCGGAGGAGATGGAGTACCAAATGACTATGTGGTGTGCAAGCTGTTTCAGTTTTCTTTGGCTGAAAAAGTTCTTCGATGGTTCAAAGCTCTTCCAACTGGTTCAGTCTCAAATTTGGCTGATGCTAAGACTGCCTTCCTTGCTCACTTCTACACCAAAGGAAGATCAAACCAACTCAGAAATAAGATAGCAGTATTTCAGCAAGGACCAACTGAATCATTCTATGAAGTGGTGGAGTGATTCAAGGAGTACAAGAGGGATAGTCCTCACCACGGCTTCGATGATGTGACTTTGTTGAATATCTTTTTCAGATGCATCATTGAGAAGTTTCAGAACATCTTAAACTCTGGTAGTCAAGGTAACTTCATGACTAACACTGTTGAAGAAGCTAATTGGTTGATTGATAATGTAGCTGCTAGCAACTCAAGTTATGCTCAGAACTATGAGAGGGGAAAAGAAGTCAATATCATTGATAGCGGACGGATTGAGAGCATAAAGAAGAAGTTTGATTTGCTATTCAAATCCACCAAGAAGAGTGTTCATTTTGCTGATGTCGGAGACTTGGAAGAAGTGGAACAAGAGGAGGATGTTAACTTTGTAGGGGAACTACGGACAAAAGTTTCAATACAACAACAAGCCGACCTACACCAAACCATTCTCCAGCTCTTACCGAAAGCCACATTAGAACCTCAACCAAGGGAGAATTTATGGGAACAATGCTTATCAATCACCACCACCGCAAGATAACAAGATGGAGACCACGTTGGAACAACTTTTGGAAGGATAACAAAAGTTTATTGTTTCTTTTAATGGCAAGATTGATGATCTCTACACCAACTTGAATGGGAAGATTGAACAGTTGACTACCCACTTGAAGAAAACTGATCTACAAGTTGCACAAATGGCCGAAGCGGTTCGACGACAAGAAGGTTTCTTACCGGGCAAAACAAACACGAATTCCAAGCAAAGTTGCAATGCCGTAACCTTATGGAGTGGGAAAACATTGGGAGACCCCTGTGAACGTCCAAGATGATGAAGAGTTGATTCACGTCGAAGATTTAAAAGAAGAGGTTGAAGATGATGTCAGCCCGAGCTCAGAACAGAGGAATGTCGATCGACACCCACCTTATGTCGATCGACACCATGCAGGAAAACAGACGATGAACTCTGTGAAAACTGAGATTCCACTACTTGAGACAATCGAGACTTCACCACCTTTCAAGAGATTCATCAAACGGGTCATCTCCAGCAATTGTAGCCTTGAACAAGGCGTCTATACAGTAGCTAGAGGAGCCACAACGATCCTTACCAATCAAATGCCAACCAAGCTTGATGATCCAGGGAGTTTTGTGCTTGATTTGTCAATTTTGGATTATCGTTTTGAAAACTCTCTGTGTGATCTTGGCTCTGGTGTAGACTTGATGCCTCTTTCAGTTGCCAAACGGATGGGGATACTGGACTTCAAAGAGACTAAGGTGTCATTGGTGCTTATACCAGTCCGTGTGGAAAAGTTCTACATCTTCACCGATTTCATAGTCCTCAAGTATGATCAAGAGCCAAAGGACCCTCTCATTCTTGGACGGCCGTTCTTAGCCACTGTTGGAGCCTTAATTGACTTCAAGGAGAGCATCATTGACGTCAATATTGGAGAATTCAAGATGCGCTTCTACATGGATAAGCTCATTAAGCGTCCGAAGGTCGATGGCCAAACATTTTATGTGGAAACTCTCTCTTATTTGGCGGAGGAAACTCTATGGGGAATGAAGCTTGAAGATGAGCTTGAAGATGCCTTAAGATGTGTCACTGATTACCACTTGTATGATGTAACACTTGGGTTCTCAAGAATGCTCGAATCTAGCGACCAAATGTGCAATATGGTGTCCAAAGATGTGCTGTCCAAAACACCGACGAAAATTGCATCTTCAATTGAGTGGGATGAGTCTAAAACACCAAAGGTGGACCTCAAACCTCTGCCCAATGGCCTAAGGTACGCATATCTCGGTCCTAATAATTCTTTTTCAGTCATTATTGGTTCCACTTTAAAGAATGCGGAGTCCACACTACTCCTTAACAAGCTGCGCAAGTTTCGCAAAGCTCTTGGGTACTCTCTTGATGATATTGCAGGGATCTCTCCAGATTTATGCACTCATAGGATCCACCTTGAGGAAGAAAACAAGTCATCAGTTGAGCATCAAAGGAGGTTGAACCCCAATCTGAAAGAAGTAGTAAAAAAGAAGATCATGAAGTTGCTTGAAGCTGGAATCATCTATGCAATTTCAGACAGTCTGCGGATCAGTCTGGTTCATGTTGTGCCTAAGAAAGGAGGAATCACTGGTGTGAAGAACGATAAGAATGAGCTCATACCTAAAAGGACCATCACTGGACATCGGATGTGCATTGACTACAAAAATCTCAACGCCGCCACGAGAAAGGATCACTTCCCATTGCCCTTTCGATCAAATGCTAGAGAGATTGGCGAACCATCCTTACTATTGTTTCCTCGATGGCTACAACGGGTTCTTTAAAATTCCAATCCATCCCGATGACCAAGAGAACACTACTTTCACTTGTCCTTATGGCACTTTTGCATATCGTAGAATGCAATTTGGATTGTGTAATGCTCCTACGATTTTTCACAAGTGTATGATGGCGATCTTCACAGACATGATTAAGGACATTATGGAGGTCTTTATGGATGACTTCTCCGTCTACGGCTCTTCCTTTGATGACTGTTTGGCCAAAGTCCTACAACAATGTGAAGAGAAGAACTTGGTACTCAATTGGGAAAGTGTCACTTCATTGTGAATGATGGAATAGGTCTCGGTCACAAGGTCTCTAAAGATGGTATAAAAGTGGAAAAGTAAAGATCGAAGTCATGACAAGCCTCATGCCTCCTACGAACGTGAAAAAAGTGTGAAGCTTCCTTGGACATGTTGGCTTCTATAGGAGATTCATCAAGGACTTCTCCAAAATAGCCCGCCCACTCACCACCCTTCTCTGTAAGAATGTCAAATTTTCTTTTGATGCTGATTGTTTATCTTCATTTGAACAGATTAAGAAGACATTGGTGAGTGCTCCCATTGTTCAACCACCGGATTGGACATTGCCCTTTGAAGTGATGTGTGACGCAAGTGATTATGCCGTTGGAGCTGTGCTAGGCCAAAAGAAGGACAAGAAACTCCATGCCATCTATTATGCTAGTCGTACGTTGGATGATGCTCAAAAGAACTACACCACAACTGAGAAGTAACTCTTCTTCGTGGTCTTTGCTTTTGAGAAGTTCATACAATACCTAGTGGGATCAAGTGTGATTGTCCATACAGACTATTCCGCACTCAAGTACCTCATGAACAAGAAGGATTTTAAGCCACACTTGCTTCGATAGGTCCTTTTACTTCAAGAATTTGATATCCAAGTGAAGGAAAAGAAAGGATTGAGAATGAAGTTGCTGACCATCTATCCAAGCTTAGGATTGATGAGGAAGTGCCCATACACGAAAACTTACCCGAGGAGCATGTGAACATGATTTCAGTCATGATGCAAACCGACTTGGTGAGAATCAGAGCAGTGTCGAATGACACTAGTGAGAGTGTCGATCAACACCACATGAAAACAGAGCCGAGAACAAAGCTTTTACAAAGGGTGTCGACCGACACCTCTCTGAGTGTCGATCGACACCCAGACGAGGCAGACCCACATTTCACTCCTTTCCTAGATGTACTCGCTGTAAGTGCCTTTTCATCTCCTTGGTTTTCTGAAATAGCTAACTACCTTGCCGCGGAGAAACCTCCAGCAGAATTTTCAGTTATAACATGAAGAAATTTCTCCGTGACATAAGGCACTACTTTTGGGACAAACTTTACTTGTACCGGCATTGCAAAAATGTAATCGTTCGCCGTTGCTTACCTGATATTGAGATTGCATATGTTCTCTTCCAGTGCCATGATTCAGCTTATGGTGGCCACTTTGCAACCTTAAAGACGGTCTCTAATGTTCTTCAAACCGGTTTTTGGTGGCCTACAATGTTTCGTGATGCTCATGCGTTCATGTATAAGTGTGATGCTTGTCAAAGGAAAGCGAAAATCAACAAAAGACATGAGATGCCACATAATTTCATCCTTGAAGTGGAGGTGTTTGATTGTTGGGGAATTGACTTCATGGGTCTTTTTCCATCTTCTTACAATAACTAATACATCTTAGTTGCGGTGGATTATGTTTCAAAGTGGGTGGAGGCTATAGCTAGTACTTAAGATGTTCAAAACTATCATCTTCCCAAGATTTGGAGTTCCGAGAGTAGTCATTAGTGATGGTGGCTCACACTTCATCAACAAGGTCTTTGCCAAGCTTCTCAGGCAATATGGTGTTCAACATCGAGTTGCTGCTCCTTATCATCCTCAAACTAGTGGACAAGTTGAGGTTTTGAATCTTCAAATCAAAGAGATCTTGGAGAAAACAGTTGGGAAGACAAGGAAGGATTGGTCTCTTCGGTTGAATGATGTGTTATGGGCTTATAGGAAAACTTTCAAGACACCTCTTGGGACTACACCGTTCCATCTACTTTATAGGAAAGCATGTCATCTTCCGGTGGAGCTCGAGCACAAGGCTGAATGGGCGATTAAGCATTTCAACTTCAACATCAAACCAGCCGTGGAAAAGAGATTGATATAGCTAAATGAGTTAGACAAAATCAGACATCTCGCCTATGAGAACTCGAATATCTACATGGAACGCACCAAAGCTAGACATGACCGCAAGATTCTCAAACGTATCGTTGAACCAAACGATCAGGTTCTTCTCTACAATTCTCGTTTGAATTTTTTTCCTGGAAAGTTGCGTTATCGGTGGTCCGGTCCCTTCAAGGTCACATCCGTTCGACCATATGGTGGTGTGGTGCTTGAAAATGACAAATGCGGGGAGTTTGTGGTGACCGGTCAACAAATCAAGCACTACTTTGCTCATCACAAAGTATCTAGTGGAGGCTCCATTCCGTTAGACGCTCCACCATCAGTCTAAACTCATGCACAAAGTCAGACTAATGACTATAAATTAAGCGCTTGGTGGGAGACAACCCACTTCTGAGTTTTCTACTACTTATGCTATTTATTTTAATTATTTTTGGTGTTTTTGAAAATTTTAAAATAATTCGGATTTTCAAACATTTAGATTTTATTTTTATAAACTCAGCTTTGATTTTCAACGATTTTAAAATTATTTTCATGATTTTTCATATTATATATTATTTAATACGGTTTTTATACTCTAAAATAAAAGAAAATACAGTTATTTCAAATAAATCAGATTTACTGGCCAGACGCTTTTTGTGTCGACCGACACATTGTACTGTCGTTCGATCCCCCTGGTGTCGATCGACACCAACATCAGTGTCGATCGACACCCCTGCATGAAACAAGGTACGTTTTCTGATTTTTGGTCTTTTCGATAAATACTTCTTTTCTCTCTCTCCTCGAGATTTTTACTCACTGGGGACAGTGTTGTTCAAGTCTGGGGAGGGAAATACTAATGTATTTTTCTTTGTCTTTGTTTATTTGCTATAATTTCAAAAATATTTACGCTTATCGAGTCGTTTTATCGAGTCAAAATCAGTTTTAAACTATAATCTTTTCGTTGGTTTATTGGCTTGTGTCTTTTCCAGCTAAGTGACCATCACTTGTGAGACAAACTCTAGGACAAGACTATTAAAAATCCAAAGGCCAATTGGTATTCCAAAGACATACATGCTAAGTTACAAAGAACCAAACGGTTGGAGCTTATTGCACCTCTTCAACGTGATCAATGCACTAGGATTTGATTCGTCCATTCANTTTTATATATATAGTATTAGTGTTACTCAAGTCTGGGGGAGAGTAGTGAATATTTTTGTTCAAGCGTGGGTTTGACAAGCATCTAATGGAAAAAGAGTCTAAACTTTCGAATGCATTGTGATCGGAAGAAGATACAAGCTATGAGAAATGGCATCAACTTCGTAACGAGGTTGTGGCTTTATTTGGATGCTAAAGAAGTCTTTGGAGAATGACAAGGCGGTCAATTTCTGAATTAGTCAAGTAAGTGTGTGGATTACTATGTTGGTTAAGATCATTTCAATCTTCTAAGCAAGGTGAGTTTTAGATTTTCAAACCTCTTTCACATGTTGGTTTATGTTTTGCTTGAGGGAAAGCAAAGGCTAAGTCTGGGGGAGTTGATATATCTCATATTTTACCGGTTTTTATGATAATAAACATATACTTATATTTATTTTAGAGCCTATATTACAATTATTAGAGTCCAAAAGAGTCGTTTTAGGTGTATGGATGAGTTTTGGAGATTTTGAAGGATCTAGAAGAATTATGGAGCAAAAATAGAATAAGCTTGGAGAGGCGAAAAAGAAAACAAAGAAATTTGGCAATTTCAGAAGGGAGTGTCGATCGCACCCTATGGATATTCACTAATATTTCCTAAATCTCAAANATCTGAGGACCAGATTAGTATTATTTAGATGGTTATGATGTGTTCTAATTATAAAATAGATTAAATATAAATATATCTGGGATTCAGTGGAAGAAACAGGTGTTTCTACAACTCTACCACCCAGTCAATTCCGTTCCACTCTACAAGATTTTTCCCTAAATCTTCTATGTTAATTTCTGAATTCTAAAATCCATCATGACCCTTATAAATACTTTTCTACAGCCATTGTTTAGGCTCATACAAT
>OVAP01004128.1:3694-15172 GCA_900406295.1 Aurinia saxatilis | reverse complement strand
TGTGGATAGCGAAAGGCTTTGAAAGCTAGACCACAATTTAGCTCTTTCAGCAGCGGACTTATGATACTAACCTCAAGATCGCCGATCTCTTGATTTCGGGTACTGATACATGGAATGATGAGTTATTGCGGGAGTTATTTTACGATGATGATCGTACACGAATAAAAAAAATCCAGACCTCCAGATACTTATAGGATGGTTATTATTAGGGATACACTTCATCTGGCTCTTACACAGTGAAAAGTGGTTACAAACTTTTATTGGATGCGGAAACGGCATTGAACACTCCACTACCCCCTATGGAGCAAAATTAAGGCCGCCCCAAAGATTAAGCATTTCTATGGAGATGTCTTTCGGGGGCATTAGCTGATAGGATATGCTTACTTCACGTGGAATGAACGTCAATCCTATTTGCCCTGCATGTGGAGGTGCTAATGAAACTATCTCTCATGTGTTGTTCCATTGCCCTATTGCCGCTGAGGTTTGGGGTTTGTCGGGCCTTGAGCCTCCACTGAATGGATTTTCTCATACTTCGACGTTTCTGAATTTCCATTATCTAGTCAACAATGGGCCTACTAATGATATAAAAGTATCCTTCCCATAGGTTTTATAGCAGATATGGAAAATCATAAATGGGTTAATGTTTGAATAAACTGTATGGACAGCGAACTTGATTTTACAGCGCGCAATGGATGATTTTCGGGACTGGTCTACAACAAATTCACAGGAGCATACTTCGGATTCTATGTTAGTACGTCAAAAGTGGCAAAAGCCTTTACCCCCGCTGGTGAAGTGTAAGTTAGCAAACTCGTGGATACATCCTAACTGCCTAAGTAAGTTGGGTTGGACATTAAGGAATCATGCTGGAACTCCTTTAGTCCACGGGCGTAATACTTTCGCCAGTATGACATCAAAACTAAAAGCTGAGCTAGAAGGTTTTATCTGGGCGGCTACTTGTATGGCTGATATGCATGTTCAACAAATCCATTTTGAAATATCGGACCTGCAGTTATTGGACGTATTAAAGCATCCCACACACTTCCCTTCGACTCGAGCAATGCTCGGCAAAGCTTTTATAGTGTTGCGTTCGCTCCATGGTTGGTCTCTTACTAGTGCATCTACAATGGCAAATCAAGCTGCGGTTAGCACGCATGAACATCGATACCAAATCTTATATTTTGTGAGGAGTGGGCCGTCTTGGTTACAGTAACAGCTAGATTTAGAAGTTTTGAGCTGACTCATTGTTTGCTTTTGTTTGTTATCTATCTAGTAGTTAGGTGACTTTGGTTTCTTTGGACGGTCTTTAATCTTGGTATCATCAGGAATAATATAATTTTGAGATAAAAAAATAAAATAACATTTAAAATAAAAATGGTAGGTTAACGAACGACTCCCGTTACCGTGACCGTGAGGAGAGGTGTCTTACGAAGCTCCAAAGCTCCGGTTCGTACAACCCGGACGTATTTTAGTTTTTTAGATAGATATTTATAAAAAAACGCGCTCCCAAAAATCCTAATAATAAAGAGAGATTGGAATTGGATCAGCCAACATTTTGGTTTCAGCTTCTAGATTTCGCCCCTTCGATTCCAGGTAATTATATTGATTTCCGCCCATGGCTATTGTTCCATAATATTACTATTGGGGTTTGATTCTGTAGATCTCTCTCTTCTTTATCCATCAAGATTTGTCTGTAATTGGTTTTATATTTGTTGACCTTCTTGTTGCAGACAAACAACATTCTATCATTGGTGATAAGTTTTAGGTATGGCCGATCATTTGAGTTTATGTACCGATCGCCTCATAACAACTGAAAGCGTAAAGTCAGAAAATGGATCTGAGTCCTCTGGAGAAAGTTCCATGCCCGAGGAACCACTTCTCCAGTCTGTTGAGTGCCGTATTTGCCAGGAGGAAGACTCCACCAACAACCTCGAGGCTCCTTGTGCTTGTAATGGCAGTTTGAAGGTAATAATACACTCTCACTTTTATATTCTTTCAAGCATTCTCCTGATAAAATGTTATTACTCTACGCAGTATGCCCACCGCAAGTGTGTTCAGCGTTGGTGTAATGAGAAAGGCGACATTACCTGCGAGATATGCCACCAGGTAACCAGTCTCACTTCATATCTTGCTATCATTATGTCAAATTACCACTCTCATTTCATAGTTTTTAGGTACCGCACTTGCATATAATTTCTCGATTTTGAAAGCAAATAACAGGAACCCACTTTTTTGTTCTGATTCCTTGTTAGTCTCTGCTAATTGATCTAAGCTCATAGCTTTTAAGGTACCACGAATGCAATTTTTATTGTATGCTTGAATGAAAGTATGACTCAACGATTATCCATGTCTTCATTTCTGTATTACTTTTCTACTTACTAAGTTACATACCTCTCCTGGACTTGAGGTTTTTATTCTTCCTTTTTACTTATTGACAGTTTTTTTAATTTATTTATTTGTTTATTTATTTATGTTAGCTTACAAATGGTACAAGAGCATGAAAATTTCACTTCTAAGAATATTTTGTTTTTACCCTGATAAACACAGCCTTATCAATCTGGATATACAGCCCCTTCTCTTCCTCCTTCTGATGAAACTATAATTCACATTGGGTAAGTTTTTCTTATCTATGGCCGCTTCACTGACACGAACAACAAACTGGTATTGAATATAACTTTATAAAAGTAAAGACAGTTATGAATTGATTCATTGTTGTACGATTTGAGTTCTCCCGAACCATCTATAAAAACATTGCATCAACTTTATAATATAATGGCATGTGTTCCTCATCCATTTTGGCATGGTATGATTCTGGTATTGTATGGATAATTCAAGATGTACTAGATTTCTTGTGATAAATATCAATAACTAACATTATCCATGCACATAAGATTCTTAAAGTGGTTTGTTTATTTGTAACCTCACGAGAAAGAGAATACTAATGAAAAGTGTTTATATTATTATTGATTTCCTTTCCATTTTTCTTGATATTGTATTGCTAGGTAGTTTATATTATTGTGGTTATCCAGAACCTTATTTCTCTTGCATTGTTTGAAACCGCATCTTGCAGTGACGATTGGGAGAATGGAGTTCCGTTGGACTTGAACGACCCGCGGATTCTGGCAATGGCAGCTGCAGAACGCCATTTCTTGGAAGCTGATTATGACGAGTATTCTGAGTCTAATTCAAGCGGAGCTGCCTTTTGTCGCTCTGCTGCTCTCATTGTAAGATAGCAGTTTCTTAATCATCTTGTTGGTGCTATGATTTCTTATCATGTGAATGGATTTCGTTTTTGTATTAACCATCTCTATTTTCAACTGTAACTTAATACTAAATTTCTGCATTTTACTTCTGTAATGCCAGCTAATGGCACTTCTACTTTTACGAGATGCGCTAAATCTCACCGCTAACTCGGATGACGAAGACGATCCAACTGCCTTCTTCTCTGTATTGACAATTTTTACTTACTTTCCCATCTTCTCCATACTGTCTCTGGATACACTTCTTTGTGTTTCTTCGTAATATTTGACTGATTCTTTGTTTTTGCTATTGTTCTCTATGGTTTCAACAGCTTTTCCTTCTGCGTGCTGCCGGTTTTCTCCTCCCCTGTTATATCATGGCATGGGCCATCGGTATACTACAACGCCGGAGGCAAAGACAGGTCATAACACAAAATCTCTTTGCTTCAAACTGTCAAAACTATAAATGCTCAATCTAACAAAAAAATGGCCCAATTTTGTTTCTATGATATCAGGAAGCAGCGGCTCTAGCTGCTGCAGAAGTTGCGTTTATGATACACGGTGGTGTGCCTCAACACAGGGGACTGCACTTTGCTGTTGCACCAGAGCCGCCGATATCCAACCCAGCACCAGTCTAGTATCCTACTACTTTGCATTGATTCTCCAATAAGACTATAAGAACTTCCACCTACTTATTCCGGGAACTTGGTTGTAAGAACTTCCACCTACTTATGCCTCTATACATGTTATCATATTGCACGTATGTTTGCGTTCTCTGAATCTGTTAATATTATCTCTCTTCCCAGAGCTCTCTCACTGTACAGGCTTATTGTTATTTTATTGTATTTTTACTGCAGTCTTATTGTTACTGTGGTTTATTTTTTCCCTATTTGTTTTATCGTTTAATTTCTTATTAATTATATGTACATGTTAAAATTAGTAAATGTCCAATGCAATTCCGCAAAGTCGATTGAAAGTCTGATCTTCAAGTTAATCTGAAAATATCTCAACTTTTTTTATCTTGAGTTGTTGAATCAATGTGTACTGCATATATTATCTTCAAACCGAAGACTAGGTCAGGTAACCAAATTTCATTTAGAACAAGAAAAAATTCACACGCCAGGTAAAGAGTAGTGTGTAACATCATGAGGAATATTTCTACAAGACAAAAAATTAGTTGTTCTTCACAATTACTATCTTTATAAACTACATAACTATTGGAGTGTTTTGATGAAGGTTCAAAGGGTCAGGTGGCAGTAGACTATTTTCGTAATATGTTTATGTCTACCAATCCTGGTGATATGGAGGAGCTTTTCGAGGGGGCTCACATCTCGGGTTACGAATGAAATGAATATCACCTTGACGTTGAAGTCAAGGTTGAACGACTGGTCTGGTCGGGCTTACTTAGGGAGGGAAAGAGATATTGCTAAAGTCAATTGCATTGACTTTACCCATCTATGCCATGCCATGTTTTCGGCTGTCGAAGGATTTATGCCAAAAACTGACAACTGCTATGACATAATACTGGTGAAGTAATGGTGACAATCGAAAGAAAATACCATGGGTGGCTTGGAAGAAGTTATGCCTGTCGAAAGAAAATGGTGGGATAGGCTTTCATGATATTGCTTCGTTTAATCAAGCACTACTGTGTAAACAGGCGTGGCGTATCATTGACCACCCCAATTCTCTTTTGACTAGACTTCTAAAAAGTCGATATTTCCCTTTTGGGGATTTTAGGGGTTGCGCTATGGGCAAGGATCCATCTTATGCCTAGAGGAGCTTAATGTTTGGACGAGAAATATTGCAGAGAAGGCTTGTCAAGTCGATTGGGAATGGCCGAGACACCTTAGTATTCTTAGACTGCTGGATTTTCGATATTAGACCACATGTTCTAATCCCTTGGCAGCGGACTTATGATACTAGTCTCAGGGTGTCTGATCTCTTGATCCATGGCACTGACACTTGGAATGAGGAGTTGTTGTGGGAGTTATTTTACGATGACGACCAGGCTCGCATTAGGAAAATCAAGACCTCGCGGTACCTACGGGATGGCTATTTTTGGGGTTACACTAATTCAGGCTCATACACTGTGAAGAGTGGTTATAAATTGCTCATGGATGCAGATGTGGCAATGGCGAATCCCCTTCCGCCTTTAGAGAAAACTCCGTGGAGCAAAATCTGGAAGGTCAAGGCAGCCCAAAAAATTAAGCATTTCTTATGGAATGAAACTATCTCTCATGTGTTGTTTCATTGTCCTCGTGCCACAGAGGTGTGGGAGTTGTCGGGCATTGATATCCCACCAAATGGGTTTTTTCATACTTCGACATTCTTGAATTTCCACCATCTTGTCAACCATGCTCCTGCTGATGATGCAAACATCTCATTCCCGTGGATTTTATGGCAGATATGGAAAGCAAAAAATGGGCTAGTATTTGAACAAAGCGTATGGACATCGAACTTTATTTTGCAACGCGTTAAAGATGATTTTCAGGAGTGGTCGACAACTAATTTACGGGAATCGATTGTGGGGTTGACTGTACAATCTCAAAAATGGCAAAAGCCGATATAGCTCCATTGGTGAAATGTAATCTCGCGAGCTCATGGTTACATCCTAACCGCCTACGTGGGACTGGTTGGATTGTAAGAAATCATCATGGTACCCCGTTGTTCCATGGGCGAAATGCTTTCGGAGATATGGCATCGAAATTAGAAGCAGATCTCGAAGGCTTTATCTGGGCAGCCACTTGCTTGGAGGATCTACATGTTCAAAATATTGTCTTTAAAATTTTGGATCTTTAAGTACTGGACGCTTTAACTCATCCAACACAATTCCCACCGGTCCGAGCATTGCTTGGCAGGGCGTTTATAGTTTTGCGTTCCATTTATGGTTGGTCCTTACACAGTTCGGATCCCACTGCAAATCAAGTAGCGGTCAGCATTGTAACAAGTGTTATGAAGGAAACCGATACCAATCTTATATTGCTCGGAATGGGCCGTCTTGGTTACACTTAGACTTAGAAAGCTTGAGTTAATTTTCTGTTCACGTTTGTTACCTGCCTAGTCGTTGGGTGACTTTGATTCTATTGTAAGGCCTTGGGCCGTACCATTATTATGAATAATACCATTTTGAGACAAAAAAAAAAAAAAACTATTGAAACCAATTTACATTTATCCATAGAGCTGAAATAACCATATGATAGGCTCCTTTTATAATTCGCAGCTTGTGGTTGGTATGATCCTTGCAAACTTCTTAGCATCTTCCCCTAATGCAACTTTGTCACCTGATCCATGAACACTCAAGACTTTGTGTTCTTTGTCAATCTTGAGGCAAACTTAATGCATATCCGTGTTTAACTATACGTTAAGCTTTTCCTGGAGACACAAAAATGGGAAAATTGCCCCTCTGTAGCACTGATGAAAATCCTTCTTTCTTAATTTGTTAGAGATAACCTTCTCCAAAATATATGTCTTTTGTAAGGTAAAAAATTCCCGAGACATTGACAACATTGCGGATAATGTCTAGGAAGACGACACCCCCCCCAGTGATGTTACGGAAGTGTTGGATGATGGAATGTAAACCTAGTGAAAAACGTTTTCGCTCTCCTAGAGAAATCAAAATGGAATGCGCTGATGCCTTCTTTCTTCAAAGCAGCAACAACCTCCTTGATGATTTAGTTGTTCATGTTCGAGTTAAAATCCCAAATATTCCTTTGAACTAGTTTCATGAAGCAGATCCACCAACATTTTGTTACGACTGTTTGAAATCAGGCTCTAATTACATAAAGGGGTCCATAATTTGATAAATTGTTTACGTACCTAAATTTTTCTCAGACAAATTCATTCTTTGGTTCGAGAATATTTTTCTTGATTGAAATCAATAGAAATATCATGTTCACAAAATAATCCTCACATGCCTGATGGGGATTAAGTTTTCACACAAAATAATTCATGCAAGCACACATACTCTCACAGTAGTACTTAGGGATGAATCGACAGGGGAAAGGTGTAAATAATAACAAACTCAATTCAACTTAAGCTAAGCAACGAAATATAGTTTTTGGTTTCAATCGATCAAATTGGTTTTGTCAATTGATCAAAATAAAAGATAAAAACAATTGTTGGGCGTTAGAGAATTCTCTAGGATTCAAATATTAAGCTATTCAGGATTCAAGGTAGATTGGTTAAGTATACAAGCCAGTCGTGAATTGATGTTCTTAATACTAGTTCACATTTATCTAATCAAGTTGTTTAGAAGAAGAAATCAATATATAACAAATCAAATCACTAGTATGTGAATTTGTGTTACCAACTTCTTTTTATCAACTGTGGTGGCCCAATGTTACAAAAAAAAAANTTTAAAAAAAAAAAAAAAAAAAAAAAAACCCAGTTTTCGGTTTAATTCCCATAGTCTAGTTGGGTTTTCTCAGTTTTGGTAAAGCAAACTTCTGAATTACTGTGTTTATATTACTTAACCAGATGTTCAAGCAGCTCGTGAGTCACGTCACATCTGTGCTTGGAAAATTATCTGAATGGATTTTTGTTTATAATGTGTGCTTTTCCTTAAGTCATCTTGTTATGATGCTTCTGAGAATTGTTTCGTTACATAATGATGACGAGCGCAAAGTGAGAAAACAAGACTAGTTTTCCTTCACGATCACTGTCTTTATAAACTCCATAACTGTTGAAACGAGATGACCTTGATGTTTGGTATAACAATGATCAGCCCCTTCCACAATTTCTAGCTTGTGGTTTTGTATGATCTTCGCAAACTCCTTTGCATCTTCCAGGGGTATTGTCTCGTCATCCGATCCATGAACCGTCAAGACCCTGCCATTACATTGATTACGGCTGGTTTATATATCAAACATGCGGTGAGTTACAGAACTTGCAAATCTCACCTGCATCCTTTGTCAATCCTGAGGCAAGCTTCATGCATATCGGTGCGTAACCTTTCCATTAAGCTCTCCTCAGTAACGCGGTATCCAGATTTCCCTGTAAAACAATAACACATTGATTGATTGAGCCACTAGTGTTGTGAAACAAAATAGTACCAGAAAAGCAAAGAGCGAGAAGAATACCATCAATTACATCAATGAATCCTTGTTGCTTAATTCTTTCCAAAAAATCTTTCCCAAGACGCTCGCTTATGCCTTTTTTCAGATCATAACGTCCCGAGAGATTGATTACATTGCGGATATCGTGATACTTTGAGGCATAGAGGAGGACCACATCACCTCCTATGCATTTAAAAGCAGACAAGATATGTTGAGTTTCTTACAAATTGCAATGTTGGATTGAAGCAATGGTAATTACCTTTACTGTGCCCGAGAATTAATGGAACCATACGGTTGATGCTAGAGAAGTACTGGATAACAGAACGTAGATCATCAGCTTCATAGTTATAGTTACCATAATAGAAACTGCCTTCACTCTCTCTGCAGCGCCATAACCCGAAAGAATCAGAACAAAAAACCAAATTCTCTTATTCACAATGAAAAGACAAGCATTCGAGACATACCCATTCCCAGAGAAATCAAAACGGAAAGAGCTGATCCCTTCTTTCTCGATAGCAGCAGCCACATTATTCATAATTTGGTTATTCTGCAAATGGTGGAAGCACTTTTTCAAACTGAAGACCTTACACAATGAATTGATAAAAAGCTAATTAAGATTTACTTAACCTTCAAATCAATAATTATAATTTATATGAAATGATCGAAACACCGAAACCCCTTAAAGCTTGAGGAGTGCTCCGGATTCCTATAGATTGAAACTGAGCATACAATGATTCAAGTACAGACCTTGTTGGATCGAAATCCATGGCACAAGACAATAATTTCTCTAGACCCAGTTTCATGAAGTAGACCCACGAGCTTCTCACCGTGGGTGTTGGGAATCACGATCTTCTGTTGTGTACTAACTGCAACGCAACAAAGTTAATCACACGAAACCAAAAATACCGATTTTGTAGTTTAACCTTGCGAACCTGAACTTCCCTCAGACCAGTCCATTCTCAGCTTCTTACACGAGATTTGATTCTTCTTAATGCCAAAGCGGACGCTGAAGTTGAAGGACGATAATGGGGAAACTTTGTAATATAGAGAATCGTGAGGTCCAAAATACAAGTTATGTAAAACACTTCCCATTGTTTTTTGAACTCGAGGATGGATGGATGACAATATAATATAATTAATTATTATTACTAGATCAAGTGACAACGTCCTTACTTTATTCGGGCCATCTAAAATGACCATGTTGAGCTGCACATTTATAAAAATATTTTAGGAAAGGAGATATCCTCTTCTTCTATTGACAAATGACACCTTTTGAACCCTTTCTTAAACTATTCCTTTTTCTTTTTTTCCCTTTTCTTTCCCTTCTTTATTTTTACAACTTCGATTCTTCACAAATGGTGATTCAGTTTTTTACTCTGATTCTTCACCGGAGAAGAGAATCGAGTGTCGACGACGACCATCTACGCCGACACTAGATAGCAAACGAGGTTATCATCTAGATCGGTGAGCTAGACTATCTAATTTCTCTTCGATTCTTCTTCGTTTCGACGTATTTTTGAACCATGATCTCCGATCTGTGCGTATTTACACTCGACGTTTGGTTATTTGGATTTTTTTTCAGTCTATAGGCCTGTTACATTTTAGTGTGTTGTTCGCGCTAGATCCGTAAGGATTGTGAAATCTTCGTGATCGATTCTCTTTAGGATTTGTATTTATGAGCTAGATCTTATGTTTAATCCCTCCGACGCTTTGTTTTGGCCGGACGTGAATTTTTCCATTAGATTTAGGATTTTATTTATGGATTTGGGGATTTAGGGATTTGTGTATTGATCCGACGATGTTGTTCTCTTGGAAGAATTTAAAGTTGGATTGACATTGATACTATTGTTTTTTCTTTGAATATTTTGGATGTTTATATGGTTTTAGAAGTCGGATTGACATTAATACTAAAGCTTCTTCTTTCAAGCACTTTGTTTTTTGGGATGGTTTTATAAGCTTTTAAAAGATGGATTGACATTGAACAATACTTCTTCTTTGAAGATTTTGGGTGTTTATATAGTTCTAAAATCTTCAAAAAAAAAAAAAAAAAAGAGATGGCATTGAACTTAATGCTTCTTTTTTTGAAGATTTTTGTTCTTTAGATGGTTTTAAAAGCTTCTAAAAATGGGATTGACATTAACGGTAATGACTCTGATTTTGGCTTTTGGACAGTTTATAATGTATGAGATTGTCGTGTCACTGTTTGATAAGAGTAAACATAAGCTTTGAAGATTTTAAAACCTTATAACTATTTTATGTTTATGCTTTTGTGTTTCTTGTTGATGTCATCTGATTTGTCTATCTTTGTGTTGGTTATGAATTTGTGTTTATGTTTTTATGTGTGTACAGATGGGTGACTCTTTAGAAGAATTGTTTGACTTGCCTCAATTAATCTATCAGCTTGGGTCAGAGCTAAAAACAAATGTCCAGTATTCAACTTACATGTCTCCTAAGCTAGTCACCATAATTTCACAGGCATTAGGAGCAAAATTGTTTGAAAAATTAGAAAACTCTTTTCTTCGCCACATAATCCAAATTTTTAGAGGTGGTCCAGCAAGGTTCCCGGGAAAGATTTTCCATTTCTTGATGCAAAGAAGAATCGTTACACATGGAGAAGATTTGTGGTTTCGGTTTGGAAGTCAGCCAATGAGATTCTCTTTAAGGGAATTCTTTCTTGCCACATGTATTTCTAAAGCTTTTGCAATATGTTTTAAAATCTTGTAAATCTTTATAAATTTCTTCGACAAAGATGTTTTTAATAAGGTTTTTACAACTTTATACATTTTTTAAAAGCTTATAAAAATTATAAGCTTTTTTCAAAGCTTCTAAAAATAATAAGGTTTTATAAGCTTTTAAAAAGTATGGTTAAAAACATTTTTATTATATTTGGATGAAAAAAAAAATCAAATCCAGAGTTCTATGCACCATGCAGGTGTCCCATGTGAAGAACGTAGAACCGAGAGGCAAAGGAAAAGCTAAAGATCCGTATGGCTGGACTGAAAAAAAAAAATTTCCTTACTGATAAATATAATTGAGCGCTTGACTTCCAAACCAACAAATGATGACGAGAAACTTTGCCTTGGTGCTGTCATTTTAGCAGAAGGCATTCTACTTGCAATTGCTTCTTCTGAGAAGATACCGAAATCGCGTTTATGTTTTGCTCAAGATTTTGAAGAATATTGCAGCCA
>OVAP01004127.1:0-15174 GCA_900406295.1 Aurinia saxatilis | reverse complement strand
CATGGTTTCCAAATTTTGGTGATGTATGCAATGTCTGTTGAGCAGGTTCCTCCTTAGCTTTCTGTGAGCTTTGTCGGCCTCTTAGCTTTTGGTGTTCTCCGAAGAAAAACTGCGCCGACTTCCTTAGCTATGATGTTCACACCTTCTTCGATGCTGCATTTGTTGGCGCATCGCCTCTTTATACATCGGCTTAGAACCGATGCGATGTCCACTTTTTTGGGTGGAAACTTATTGATCAACTTGGAAAACATAACATCATAACGGTTAGAAATCGCTTCACCAGGCAGTTTGGACTTACCGTGTGAACCATGTGATGCGTAGAATTGTCGCTCTGCAATTTCCAAATCTCGAGAGTGATTAGAGCTACTGTCGAGATATTGGATGAGGCTCATTTTGGTGCTGAACAATTTTGACGAGGGTGTCGATCGACACTTATAGGGCTGCGGGTAGTCACTAGACAAATGTCGACCGTCATGAATAATGTGTCTGTCGATACTATTATTAGTGTTGATCGACACTGGTGCAGGTTTTTTTTTACTTCTTCGTCCTTTTTGCGTACATGCTCTTTGACAACATCATAAGTGTTCATGTCCGCGTGTTCAATCTCGGGATTCTTCTCATGTATCTCTGAAAGTGTCCCTAGCAGTCTCTTGGTAGTCTCCACTATTTTAGCCACATGTTCGCGAAGCTTCTCCACATGAATCAACATCGTTTCAAACTTCTTGTTAAGGTCCTAGTACATGTTTTCCATTTTAGTAATGATGTCCACAGCTGACTTCTGTTGATTGAGCAAGAGTTAATGCATCATAGCCTTGAGCTCTTTTCCATGGTTGAACCTAATGAGCATGTTAAGCTTCTTATTAAGACCGTCGATCTTCTGAGAGATTATGTTTTGCATTCTCTTCTTCCAGTCGTACTCAACACTCATGTTGTTCGAGCTTACAACCAGATTCCCAGTCAATTTAAGTGCACCGTCATGACTTTGAGTCATAAAATTTCCATTGCTCGCTGCATCCAAGAGATCCTTGTAATCCCACTCAACTCCTTCGTAGAACATACAAAGGAGTTGTCTCTCTGAGTATCCATGGTGTAAACACTCTCTTTGGTATTGCTTGTACCTTTCCCATGCATCACATAAGGATTCTCCATCGAGCTGATGGGATCCAGTGATTTTATTCCTTAGTGTGGCAGTCATGGATTTCGTGAAGAAGTGATCCAAAAAGGCTCCTTAAACATCTTCCCATCTTACTAATGAATTTGCTGGAAGTGCCTTAAGCCACCGAGTTGCCTTGCCATCTAAAGAGAATTGGAATAAGACACACTTATTGTAGTCCTTGAGTGCTCCTTTTGCTGATGTCACGCCGCAGATTTGCTCGAAG
Source organism: Aurinia saxatilis (assembly GCA_900406295.1). Lineage (NCBI taxonomy): Eukaryota > Viridiplantae > Streptophyta > Magnoliopsida > Brassicales > Brassicaceae > Aurinia > Aurinia saxatilis. The sequence continues at coordinate 13,795 of OVAP01004127.1, read as the reverse complement.
TTCTCGAGATGGTTGATAGGATTCTCTGCGGGTAAGCCTTTGAATAGGTGCTGCTTCACTAACAAAATCATCTCTGGCTTGACTTCATGGATGACTCCATTGAGCGTAGGTAGAACTATGGATGGATATACTGGTAAAATATATGGGGATGAGCATCATCTCTAAACATATATATTAAAAGCGTTATGCATCGAAATGCATAGGTAACCAATTTGTTCTATGGCCGGATATGCTTTTTAGGAACATTGCATAATCGTCCAAACTTGATTATAAATATTAGATTTGCATGTGGGACTTGTGACAAATCATACTATGGAGAGCATGTGGGGTTCAGTCATATCAAACATTAGTGAGTGGAGTCGATTGTTAACACATCTACAGTAACAAACGCATGTGACATAAACGGTTCTAATCAGGCGTGTATATGTGCGAATATGCTCATCAAACTACAACTCTAGATCTTGAGTGATGTCGTCACAAAATAGTCGTAATTTAGTTTTTTTTTTACGACTACCTTTGTAGTTTTTAGTCACAATTTGTCTATTTTTTCTGTAGTATTTATATATATATTAAAGATGTATATATCTACATATATTTTTATTAAAATCACAAAAAATTTGTTTTTGTTTTTAATTTAAATGTATATTCATGTCTTTTAAAAATTTTTATATTTTGATTATTATTATTGTTTTCTAAAAATGAAAAATAAATAGGAAATGCTCAAGTTTTATTAGGATATAACAGTCTTTATCTTATAACTTAGTTTCCAATTTTGTTCAAAACTTACTTAATTTCAAATCTCCCCTTAAATTTATTATGCAGTTTAATTNAAACTTACTTAATTTCAAATCTCCCCTTAAATTTATTATGCAGTTTAATTTTATTCTTATTAAGAACTATTTTTAGATAAGAATAAAATATCAAAAAAAAAAATTTAACTTATTATGCCGTTTCATATATTTTTTATTACAAAAATATTTTGTGTAGTTTAAAATAAAGTTGAGTTTGTTTGATGTGGAATCAACACATGTCATAATAATAACACATTATATTATGATACATGTCTTTTGTTAATTGAAATTGTGTAACATATGCGAATATTAATAAAATTTTGAAAAATCAAATAAAATTGATATTTTAACAAAGGATTGTGAAAAAGGATGAAAAATATCCTACTAATTTTGAAAATGAGAAAATTTCAAAACTACCTCGTTAAAAAATTGGAGAATTTTAAAACTACCACTTTTGGAGTACAACTTTTCAAAAGTATCTTGGAAAGAGATAAATTTTCAAAAATACCGCTATTTAACTATAAACTATTTATAAGGTTTTAGGATTTGTGATCTAGAGTTTAAGGTTTAAAAACCCTAAAATCCTAAATCACAAAAAGTTTCCCCACTCCTATTAAACCTTAACCCCCTAAAATATAAATGTTAAATCCCCAACAATTAAATCTTAATTGTTATTAAAAATTAAATCCTAATTTATAAGGGTTTAATACTAAATCTTAAGCCCTAAAAACTCTAAGTCAATTATAAACTCTATAATTTTATTAAACCCTAAGTCTTGAAGCCCTAAACCTTAGCAAATTCTATAAACTCTATAATTTTATTAAACCCTAAGTCTTGAAACCGTAAACCCTAACAAATTTGTAATTTGTAATGAAAAATAGCTTTAGTAAATGATGGTAGGTTTGCAAATATACAAAAAAATTGTAGTTTTGAAAAGGAGTATTTCAAAAGTGGTGTTTTTAAAAATTTCGTATAAAAAATATCTCTTTTAGTATAAATTAACCGATTTATCCTTACTCAGTAATAAACAAAAGTCTAGTAATTTCGAATTTTATAAAGTATAAGATTAAAAAACTCTAAAATCTAAAAAATATTTACATCCTCACAAAGGTTAAACCCCTAAATTTTGAACCTAAAAATATTGAACTATGAGTTTAACCATTTAACTTAAAAAATCTACGAACCCTAAACTCCAAAATTACTAAATCATAAAATTAAATTGATCAAAAAGTAAACAAGGATAATATATAATTATCATAAGAAATAATATATATTTAAAAATATTTGGAAGGGATATATTAAAAAAAGGGATTTATGAAAAGGGATTTAAAAAAAACATCTTAAAAAAAATTAGACATATTTATGAATTTCTCCCGATATTTTTAGTTTGGGAAGCAACACGTGGAAAGGAAAAGAAAGAAATGGAAAGTGAGGGTAAAAGAGTAAAACGACAAGGACACGGCGGATGTTGTGTTCCCTAGGAGGTGAGAGGCAGAGTATAAAAGCGTTTTCACACTCTCTCTCTCTCCAATAATAATTTATTCCTCTGTCATTCTAATTCCCACGGATTGTGAGATCGGCGAAGAAATATGAAGGTTGTTGTGTCATGGCTTCTTCTCGCTCTCCTGGTAACTATCTCTTTCTCTTTGTCTTGTTCGATCCATGTGGTTCTTCGATCAGTTAATCCAAAATGATGTGTGCAGATTGTGTGTGGAGTCGAGGCACAGAGAGCAGGATATTGTGCTATGTACGATATCTGCGGAGCTCGTAGCGATGGCAAAGTGGTGAATTGCCCCTTTAACATCCCCTCCGTTAAGCCAAGTGACTTGCTCTCTTCCAAGATACAAAGCTTGTGCCCAACCATCACCGGCCGTGTTTGTTGCACGGAGAAGCAGTTTGATACTCTGCGTTCTCAAGTCCAACAGGCTATTCCCTTTATTGTAGGCTGCCCATCATGCTTGCGCAACTTCCTCAATCTTTTCTGCGAGCTCACCTGCTCTCCTGATCAGAGTCTTTTTATCAACGTTACTTCTACTGCAAAGGTAACCTTCATCTCCACACCACGCTTCCATATCTCAACTATGTCCCAACCTCTGCTGTGCCTCGCAGGTCAAGAATAATTCCACCGTCGATGGGATCAACTACTATATCACTGATGCTTTCGGAGCAGGCTTATACCATTCCTGCAAGGATGTTAAATTTGGTAGCTCCAATAGCCGCGCTTTAGACTTTCTCGGAGCTGGTGCTAAGAATTTTAAGGAGTGGTTTACATTTATTGGCCAGAAAGCTGCTCTCAATGTGCCTGGTTCACCATATGGGATCACTTTTCTCCCAACACCACCTCTATCTTCTGGAATGAGGCCCATGAATGTCTCTACTTATTCCTGCGCCGATGATTCTCTTGGCTGTTCCTGTGGCGATTGTCCATCTGCACCTGCTTGCTCTTCTTCAGCACCACCTCCTACTCACAAAAACCACTCTTGCTCCATCAAAATTGGATCGCTTGAGGTTAATTTCAGTTTTTCTATTTACATTCAATTCAAGGTTTGCTTACCATGCTTCTACTTGGTCAATCTTGCAGGCCAAATGTGTTGATTTCATACTAGCCATTTTGTATATTGTCTTGGTTTCACTGTTTCTCGGAGGGGGTTTACTTCATCGAATTAGGGGTAAGAAAAAGAGTTCCCAAATGAGACCTGCTCAAGAACGCAATCTGCAAAAACCAGACACTATTCATGCCCAGGTATACTCTGCTTCAGCCTTGCACCGCTACTATATCTTTTAGCTTCTTATGCTAATTAATAATGGGGATGCTTATTGCTCAGATGCTACAAAATACTCCACATAGAAACTGGCCTCAGCTGTCCACAGTACAAGGATTCATGGCCAATTTTTACAGGTTCTTCACAGTCCTACATTTGGCTTCTTAGCTTCAAAATAGGGTTGTTGACATGTCATGTTTTGTGTTTCCAGGAAGTATGGGATTTTGGTAGCAAGACACCCAACTTTCGTTTTGTGTTCGTCAGTCTTTGTAGTTCTTATTTTCTGTGTGGGCTTGGTTCGATTTAAAGTGGAGACACGGCCTGAAAAGGTTGGTTTTCGAATTTTCCTCTTGCTTTTTTATGCTTTGCTATGTGCAAACTTCTTAGAATTCTATGGTGAATGTTTATATGTATTGTTGTCTTACTGTATGTTGCAGTTATGGGTAGGACCAGGGAGCAGAGCTGCTGAAGAAAAACAATTCTTCGACACCCATCTTGCTCCTTTCTACAGGATCGAACAGGTTCCATATTTCGATCAACTCATCTATCTGATTTTAAAACTTCTTGTGGCCCTGGGAGTTATGCTACATTTGTTTTTCGTGTAGGTAATAAACATTTAACCTCTCTTTTATCAGTGGTCTTCTCACATTGTTATTAAAATTTCTGCAGCTAATAGTAGCAACAGTTCCAAAATCTCCTAAAGAAAAGGCGCCGGAGATTTTGACAGATGACAATATTAAGTTACTTTTTGACATACAAAAGAAGGTGCCTGCTTTCTCGTTTTCTATTTGCACTGTCGTAAGATCCCTCTAATACCCACATAACTAGACATGTAAAAGTTGTTTACAATGGTAGGTTGACGGACTGCGAGCGAATCACTCAGGTTCAATGATTTCTTTGACAGATATATGCATGAAACCCCTTGGAGAGGACTGTGCCACACAGAGTATTCTGCAGGTTGCATTCCCTTTTCACTTCATAGTACTAGAGTTTAGCTTGACCTTACCAGACTAGTAGTCCTAACCTGTATGTTGGATTGCCTTGCTTCTGGAGGCAGTATTTCAAGATGAAACCAGAAAATTATGAAGATTTTGGAGGCGTGGATCATGTTAAATACTGCTTTGAGGTACCTTGTGAATTTATGTCGTCATTTTATCTCATTTTTTAAAGGTTAATACATCTGCATTTCACAGTTATGGTCTATGTCTGTCATTTAATGGCAATTTTTCCAGATATTAACCATATTTTTTAATATGCTCGCTACTTTTCTTCAGCATTTCACCTCAACAGATTCATGTTTGAGTGCATTCAAGGGCCCCCTTGATCCAACTACTGCACTGGGAGGTTTCTCAGGGAACAGTTTTAGTGAGGTAGTATTTCCAGTTTGTTAGAGTAACCACAAAAAGTTAGTCAGTTCATAAGAGTTTCTAAGACCCCCTTTCATTGACATGCTTAAAACAGGCTTCTGCTTTTCTTGTGACTTATCCTGTGGACAATGCTGTTGACAACGAAGGTAACAAAACGGAGAAAGCAATGGCATGGGAGAAAGCCTTTATCCAACTAGCCAAGGTTAGGAATTTTCAACGAAAGGAAGTGATCTCTCAATTCTACTTTATTAAATTGGTTTCGTGACGTACATGTTCGATTCTATGTCACTACCCTTTGTGTGACAGGATGAACTGTTGCCAATGGTTACTTCAAAAAATCTTACTCTTTCTTTCTCTTCGGAAAGCTCTATCGAAGAAGAACTGAAAAGAGAAAGCACAGCAGATGTCGTAACTATAGCCGTGCGTTTCCTTATTTTGTTACCTTTACGTTTCTATGGTTTATCTTATCCTTTTATCTATGCCATGTTCTGCTTCTGTTTTTTTGTATTTGTCTCGAGTCTGTTTGGTTCTTAATATGCGTTTCATGTTTTGTATTCGTCCTGTTTTCTTTGCTTCAGATAAGTTATCTTGTCATGTTTGCCTATATATCACTCACACTTGGTGATGCACCTCGCTTAAATTCCTTTTACCTTACATCTAAGGTATGATAATGTTTTACAGTTCAAATCTATGAAAAGAATAGTGTTACTCGGATACATTCAATGCAATTACTCTCAAACTTCAAAGGATATATTTCCTTATGCTTTGTTCTGAAACGTAACCTTCATAATTTCAGGTTCTACTTGGTCTGTCTGGTGTTCTTCTTGTAATGCTCTCTGTCCTTGGCTCAGTAGGAGTTTTCAGTGCCATTGGGATGAAATCGACTCTAATCATAATGGAAGTTATACCTTTTCTTGTGTTGGCTGTAAGTCGTGGCTGGTTCTTGTATTGCTTACAACCACAAATTTATAGCTGATTTTGTGGCCAGCCTTCTCGAATTTGTTCTTAATTGCCTTCGACATGATATATTAATCATCGGCAGGTTGGTGTTGATAATATGTGCATACTGGTACATGCTGTTAAGAGGCAAGAGCAAGAGTTGCCTCTGGAAAGACGAATAAGCAATGCCCTTATGGAAGTTGGACCATCAATTACTCTTGCAAGTTTGGCCGAAATTTTAGCTTTTGCTGTTGGTGCTTTTATTAAAATGCCAGCTGTTCGAGTATTTTCCATGTTTGCTGGTTAGTATAAAAATTTGGTATTCAGTTTGACTATCTGCGGTGCTTCTGGCTTTTAACGATTTTATGCATCTTGCCTGCAGCATTGGCTGTCCTTTTGGACTTTCTTCTTCAGGTTACTGCTTTTGTTTCTTTGATAGTTTTTGACTTCCAACGGACAGAGGATAAGAGGGTTGATTGCTTCCCATGTATTAAGACTTCACAATCATCAGATAGTGCTGAAAAAAGTATTATCACTTTTGGTTTTTTAATACGTCACCGTATCCTTATACATTGTAGAGGTTTGTAAAACAAAGTTTTCATTGGAGTTGTCTCGTATTACTTTCAGGGGGTGGTCAGAGAAAAGCTGGCCTTTTGACTCGATATATGAAGGTATTTTATAAATCAAGCTATACACATTTATATAATGTCTTTTGCTCTGTGGATTTCTCTTAAAAATACATATTATTATTCCTTAATGTAACTTTGTATGCTTCGTTATACACTTTCAGGAAGTGCATGCACCCATTCTTAGCCATTGGGCTGTCAAAGTATTGGTTATTGCCTTCTTCTTTGGATTAGCAATGGCTGGAATTGTGAGTTGATGCATTTTATGACCCATATTGGAATGCTATTGTTCATTTAGCCGTTGAAACTATCATCTTTTATCCATCATGTTTGCTGACCATGTAGGCGTTGTCCACTCGGATTGAGCCTGGTTTGGAGCAACAAATTGTCCTTCCTCAGGACTCGTATCTTCAGGTTTACATTGCCCTAATCATTATGTACAATAAAACATCTAGTATATGTAACGGGTGCCCTTTTTTCATTTAGGGTTACTTCAACAACATTTCTACATATCTTCGAATTGGTCCACCTTTATACTTTGTTCTGAAGAATTATAACTACAGGTATCACACTTTCTGGTTCTTACTGTAAGTGTTTGACCGAAATAATGTGATCCGACTTATTATTAAAATTTAGTTTGCCTCTTGTTTCAGTTCGGAATCAAGACAGACAAATCAACTTTGTTCCATTAGCAAGTGTAATTCTGATTCTCTTTTAAATGAGGTATATGGCTTTGTCTGCATTTTAAATTTCTCCTCATAACATAATTTGTTTTTAGCAATATACACTCCGGCTCTATATATATATTCTTCTACGTTTGAGCAATTTGATTTAATGATCTGATAAAAAAGTCTGCATATAACCTGGAATAGACTTCAAAGTACCTGCTCTTATTACTCAAAACATGTTCCATCAGCCAATATGGATAAGTATTCTTATATTTTTTTTTGCAATATTTTAACACATCCTACTATTAAGTACTACATCTTCTTAGCTACTGGTATTACTTAGGTTTTAGTTAATAAAACATTCCCCTTGTAAACATTCCCCGTTGTTAGCAAAGATATACGTTCTTCATCTTTTTGGGGATCTAATTACCATTATGTCCGCAGATTGCAAGAGCTTCGTTGACTCCAGAACTAAGCTACATAGCTAAGCCAGCTGCATCATGGCTCGATGACTTTCTTGTATGGTTATCACCCGAGGCATTTGGCTGTTGCCGAAAGTTTACAAATGGGACCTTTTGCCCTCCTGATGACCAGGTATATGCTTAAATTCACTGTTGAGTTTTTAGAGTCATATATACTTTAGATTTAATGGTCCCATAGTCATTGGTGGATTTTGTATGAACCGATATGCTGAAAACATCCTGAAATTTGATAAGCATTCTTCCAGACTTCGAAAACTGTTGCTAAATTAACATATTGTTACAAAACATCATACCTTATTTCTGAGGTTAAAAATATCATGGTCAAGATGTGTAGAACAATTTATTATTTACTGATTCAAATCCCTTGTACTTGTGTTGCATTTCTAGCCTCCGTGTTGCTCTCCTGATCAAGGCAGCTGTGGTCTGAGTGAAGTGTGCAAAGACTGCACAACGGTAGGTTGATCTGAATTAGTTAGATTGTTCTTGCTATGCGTTTGTTATTTCCAGAATATCTGTTATGATGACTTGCTAAAAAATAATTCTGGTTGCCCAGTGCTTCCGTCATGCAGATTTAAATAGTGACCGGCCTTCCACAGTTCAGTTCAGGGAGAAACTTCCTTGGTTTCTCAACGCACTTCCTTCCGCTGATTGTGCTAAAGGTGGTCATGGTGCTTATTCCAGTAGTGTTGATTTGCAAGGTTCCACACTCTTCTCCTTCTTTTTTAATCCATGTTACAGCCTTTAGCTCTGTCACTGTCTTTATAATCACATCTGTGGACTTGATATTTTCTTTTCTTTCCAGCCTATGAAAATGGTATTATTAAAGCTTCTTCCTTCCGCACTTATCACACACCCCTTAATAAGCAGGTAGTTCTCAATCTCACGATAATTTGAGAAACTCTGCCACATCGGATACAAGTCTCTCTTGTCGTGGTAGTTTATACTGCAATTTTTCAGGTTGACTACGTTAATTCAATGAGAGCTGCTCAAGAGTTTAGTTCAAAAGTTTCCCGTTCCTTGAAGGTAAAAGTTATACTACTGGACTATATTGATAGATACAAGTCACGGCTTGTGTATTTTGGTATTTTAATCAAAAGAAACTCAAATTTATTCAAAACTTTAAGACATCTCTTTGGATCGTCGTCCTTCCATTGTCCCTTATTTGATCATCATCATCATGGTCCTCTGCCTAAGTTTCTTCTTATTGACATAGCTGACTAACTTGTAATATTTTCTCTTTCAGATGGAAATATATCCATATTCTGTGTTTTATATGTTCTTTGAGCAATATCTCGACATATGGAAGACTGCATTAATCAACCTCTCCATAGCTATCGGTTTGTTAATATTAATATCCTAGATCTAAATCATGTTTCTAGTTTTTGACTTCATATGAACTAGCTTTGAATGTTCCATCATTTTATAGGGGCCGTATTTCTCGTGTGTTTAATCATCACATGCAGGTATCACTGCTATGATAATTTCCAATGAAGTTTACTCTCACCTCCACGTAAACTTAAGTTTTCTAGATAGTATGGTTAACCAAATTTTCCAAATCTTTCTCTACTTCTGTGTGCTAACTCAGCTTTTGGAGCTCGGCAATTATTCTGCTGGTGATTGCAATGATCATTATTGATCTTCTGGTAATTCATTCTTCTCATTGTTACTCATGAAAAAATCACTTGTTGCATTCATAAACTTAGGTTACTAATGGTCACTCAACTAATGCTTATTTTAATACATGCCAGGGAGTAATGGCAGTTTTTCATATCCAGCTAAACGCACTATCGGTTGTAAATCTAATCATGTCTGTGGGTATAGCAGTCGAGTTTTGTGTACACATATCTCACGCTTTTTCGGTTAGTGTCCATATAGTAGTATCCAACCTAATCATGTCTATGGGCATGGCTATTATTTCATTCTGATGGGATTTTTCTAAATGGGTAGATAAGCGCTGGAGACCGAAATCAACGGATGAGAGAGGCGCTGGGGGGGATGGGAGCTTCAGTTTTCAGGTACTTGTCTTCAACTAGAAACATGAACTTTTAAATCCTTGGGTTGCTGGGTTTCCGGCAAATTGGATTGGATCAGTTGATAGAATAGCAGAAAAATATAATTTGTCTCCAAAACGTCTTTGAAATCAATAAAAATTGGAACAACATAGTACAAGCCGATAAAACCTAAGCAAAGCAGCTTACATTAAGCATATTTTTCAGGATGACTTTTACCAACAAGTCTTGCATCCTATTATAAGAAGTGACAAAAACCGCTAACAGAAAAATTTCGTACATAGAAAACAAAGTCGTAATTAACATAAATTCTTAAATAGGAACTAAAGTCCTAATTATGTATTTTGTGAATATAAAATATTCTAATATTCGTATCATGTTCTGTCGGCAGTGGAATTACATTGACGAAGCTGGTTGGGGTGATTGTGCTCGGCTTTTCAAGATCAGAAGTATTCGTAGTATGTACTTGTGATCTTTTAAACCTTGTTTCTTTACTTTACATGGTCATATATATATTTGTCTTCTGAAATGGTTTTGTTTTGGACAGGTCTATTATTTTAAGATGTATCTGGCACTGGTGCTCCTCGGTTTCTTGCACGGCCTTGTATTCTTACCTGTAAGACGATCATTCAAACAATTCTCTCATTTTAGATCTTGTTGTTATTGTTGTTGATGCTACGTCGGAGATATTGATTTGTATCTATGATGAAGGTGTTTTTGAGCATGTTTGGTCCAGCTTCAAGACATGTAGAAGAGGAAAGGCAAGAGTCTCGACCTTCGGTTTCATCGCTCCCATAGTTGAATTAATTGTTTTAGTTTTTCTTTTCTTCTAAAAATTCATAACATCCATTTATTATCAAAACAACATTTATTTTGTAAATGGTTAAACGAACAGCCACAGCAACATGGAAAGCTAAGCTCAGGGCATAGCGGTGTTAATGTTTTCAGAGTTATCTTATCCTTTGCTCACCAATAATAATATGACATATGTACACAACAAAAATGCGTAAAATGAAGAAAAATTACAAGAATGAATTTGCGAACTCTCATCTCCATTTGTTTTTTTTGATCATCTGATTTTATTAATATTAAGAGTTCATGAATAAAGAAATACAACCCAAATNCCAATAATAATATGACATATGTACACAACAAAAATGCGTAAAATGAAGAAAATTTCCAAGAATGAATTTGCGAACTCTCATCTCCATTTGCTTTTTTGATCATCTGATTTTATTAATATTAAGAGTTCATGAATAAAGAAATACAACCCAAATATATATATATAGTGGCTAATGCAATCCAATTTTTCTTTAAGTATGAGGATTTGAACGAGGTTTTACAATCAGGTTTTTCAACAGTCGGAAATTGGGGTGTAGCGGTGGTCGATAGTAAGATCGGATTCTTATTTGCAGAGGACTCCGCCTAATATTCCGATGGATTACTTTACTAAACCAACTATTAAGGAGACAGTGAAGTGTTTGGGAGAAGCGGATGTTGTTGACCTCGATGATACAAGACATCACAGTCGAGCTTTCGTTCGTGTTCATCTAAACTTTGATGCGACGAAACCATTAAGGAAGTACAGGATGATTACTTTACCTTCTGGGGAACAACAGAAAGTCAGTTTCGAATGTGAAGATGTTAAGAAACGATGCTTTGGATGTCAAAGGTTAACTCATGATAAGAGACAGTGTTGGTTTGTTGAACAGGTGGCAAAAAAACTTGTTCATAATGTGGAAGATTCACAGATTAGCTTAAGAGATGTTGATCAACAGGAACAGAGTCCTTTAGAGCAGAATCAGAAGCTACGGGTATTAAAGGGGAAGAACATTGTGGGTGAAAAGGATAAGGATTCAGGAATTAATACCTCCAAGATGATGATTGATGAACATGGTGACACAGGAGGGAATTGTAAGAAGATGTGTTTNGGAATGACATACTTTTGAGAGACGCAAGGGGGTGTTTTCTCTGAGGAGAAGAACATGACGATTGCTTTAGAGGCAAGCATGCTTATTAGGACAGTTAAACTGGACCGGGAGAATAAAATGCTTTCTAGTCAAGAAGAAGATGGGGTGTTTTCGGAAGACGGAGGTGATAAGCTGAGGGTGTTTAATTCTATGCCAAAGAAGATAACTGGACAATTTGTGACGGAAGATAGTTTACATTTTAAACATGGTGTCTCGGAGAGGAGTAAGTCATTGATTGATGATGCTGATGTTAACTTGGTTCAAGTCCAGAATGATAATTCTATAGCTCATTGGGATAAAGATATCAATGTCAAGAAGGTTATGAAGCAGGGTAACGAGACAGAAGATTTGGTTATGAAGAGTGTTTTAACAGCAAGTGTGCTAATGGGGCAATCTGAGCTTGATCGTCACGGTTTGGAGTCATTAAGTGTGGAGCCAGATGTGGCCAAACAGAATAATGATTATCAAAATCACTCTAATAATACGATGAAACCAACAATTGTGGAGCTTGGAGGTACTTCTACAATTGATAGTCATAGCTTGGATATCACTGGTAGTAAGATGATAAGGAAACGTGTTCATGAGGCTAAGTGGACACGCAGTATCAATTTTGGGAACGTGCTTCAGTTAGCAAAGACTTAGCTAGCAAGGCAGTAAACGTTGGAGGGAAACGTAAAACAAAGAAGAAAGATATATAATAAGATGGTGAAAATTGTTAAAACCGATTTGGGTTCGATGGTTGTTCAGAAACCATCCAGTAAGAATATATGACGATCCTCAGTTAGAACTATCGGGATTGGGAAACAACCGTACAGTTCGACGCATAAAGGAATGTGTATAAAGCATTTCTCTGACTTTTGTGTTTCTCCTAGAGACCAAAAACTCGAGTGATTATATGTTAAATAAACAAAGATCATTGAGTTTTTATATTGCTCATTTAGTGGATCCAATTGGTCTGAGTGGAGGTCTAGCTTTGTTTTGGAAAGATACTCATGAGGTTGAGGTAATATCTTCTTGTGCACGGTGGATTGATGTAAAGATGAAGATAGGTACATTATCACACTTTGCTACTTTTGTTTATGGCGATCATGTTCAACATTGAAGGCGGGCGGTGTGGGATCAGATTACGCAATTTGGACAGTTTACAANGACGCATAAAGGAATGTGTATAAAGCATTTCTCTGACTTTTGTGTTTCTCCTAGAGACCAAAAACTCGAGTGATTATATGTTAAATAAACAAAGATCATTGAGTTTTTTATATTGCTCATTTAGTGGATCCAATTGGTCTGAGTGGAGGTCTAGCTTTGTTTTGGAAAGATACTCATGAGGTTGAGGTAATATCTTCTTGTGCACGGTGGATTGATGTAAAGATGAAGATAGGTACATTATCACACTTTGCTACTTTTGTTTATGGCGATCCTGTTCAACATTGAAGGCGGGCGGTGTGGGATCAGATTACGCAATTTGGACAGTTTACAAATGGCGCATAGTTCTTAATTGGGGATTTTAATGAGTTACTTAGCAATGCGGATAAAGTGGGTGGGCCGCAACGAGAGGAGACCACATTCCAGCACTTTCAGGCATTTGTTCGTAATTGTTGTGTGCAAGAAGTGCCGCATTTGGGACATAGATTCTCTTGGGCAGCAAGCCGTAATAATATTTGGACTCAATGCCAGTTGGATAGGTCTTTTGGCAATGTTGCATGGTTTAGCTAGTTTCCGAACACAAACGGAATATTTGGAACGTCGAGAGTCTAATCATAGGCCACAGATTATGAGGTTGTTGTTAAGAGATTTTAATCACACATGGAGGTTTTGGTTTGATAAAAGGTGGCTCCACAAGTTTGATCTCCAGGAAGCTATACGACGAGGTTGGAATCATGGCCGAATAATGCATCAATATGTAATCGCATTGCTGATTGTCGTCGAACTTTATCGGGTTGGAAGAGGACTGTGGGGTCTAATTCTTGGAAAGAAATACAACAACTGCAGCAAGCGCTTGAGGAGGAATCGATGAAAATTATTCATGATGCTAATATTATGCAACGAGTTCAAGTGGACTTAGACAAAGACCAGGCAAATGAGGAAGTATTTTGGAAACAACGTAGTAAAGAGAATTGGTTGAAAGGCGGGGATAAAAACACTAAGTACTTTCACAGCAAGGTTAAACTGCGGAGGATG